>JAFIDM010114026.1:19895-44241 GCA_023159025.1 Thereuonema tuberculata
AAATTATGAAAACATAGAAATCTTAGCGAGGAAATAAATAAAATACACTAAATTGTGAATTTTTGGGAAAATGGTACGTGTTAGACAAAAACTGAGTACAGATTCATTATTTCCAGCCATAAATATAAAAAACAAAACAAAAAAAATAACACATTTTCATCCAAAGGACATTTTTCATGTTGTGTAGTGTAACCAAAAAAAAAAAAAAACAATTGAATTAATTTTTCTAAAAATTAAAAAACAAGAATACTAGAAACAACGTTTCTATTTCTGATTAGACTTATCTTTATATTCGGTTTAAATTTTGTTTACTGTAAATTTTAAAAATAAATCAATCCTCACTCACCTCTCTTATTCTTTCCTTTTTTTTCCGTTTCTTAAGGTCCTGACTGGATGAAATTGCAAACCTTTTATTTCTTTTATATATTTCTTTTACCAATGCACCAGAAATTCTTAAAATTTAAATATGAACTTGCTTCACATGGGGATTTATATTTGCTTGTTTTTAATTTTCAAAATATTCTGTAATTAATTAAATAAAATTCAAAAATAGTCAATTTTTTGGGCGTTTTCGAGTTATTACTTGGTATTTTCAACTTAAAAACTTGATGAAAACCTGAAATGATAAAAATTCGTAAAATAATGACTTGCATTTAAAATATTAATTATTACAAGTAGTAAAATACGATCGTAGTTAATTTTTAAAAAAATAATTTTTTTTTTTTTTTAAATTGCCTGAGATTAAATTATTTTTTTTTACGTGTTATCAAATAATCGTAATAAAAAACGTTTTCATTAAAGACTTTATAAATATCATGTAAATTCATTTGATGCTGTTCGTTTCCAAAAATAAATTTATTTCGAAGTAGTTTTTTATAGAAATAGATTTTTTTTTCTATTTCTATAAAATAGAAATGGATAAATTCTCATATCGTCCATTGTGTTGGAATTATGAATTATTATGTTATGTAAATAAGCAGACATACATAGTTTGACAGTGAGTTAAAAGGATTCCATTTTACAGACCAGGCAGACCCCTTTGGGCGATGACGATCAGTCCAACGTCTTCCCGCTTTTATCACTAGGAAAGAAACCCGGGCCCCAATTTATAGAGGGCTGGGTAAACCCTACGACCCGCTAGGAGAAATGCCAGTTAAAAGTCCTTGACCTCCGTCGGAAATTGAACCTGACTCCTCCAGCCTGCAATTCAACGAAAATTATAAATATTCAAGCTGCTGAATTTTCATTAAATTTTATTTTGAGGTTTTATTTATTTATTTATTTTTTTTAGAATCTTATATACAGGCGGTTCCCGGATTACGGATGACCAGATTTGCTGCGTTCCATACTTACGAACGGGCTCCCAAGGTTCCCCATAAGGATAATTTATAATTAAATAATTACATTAATAATTCAGAAACTAGTTTCTTCTGCGCATGTAAACAAACTCCCATGGCATAAACGGCTCGATGGCGCAGCATCAGTTTATTTACCTCATTGATGCTGCTAGTCTCTTTGTTTATATGGTCGCTTATGCACAGCATCCCTTTCGTCTTAACTTTTTATTCGATTTTATTCGATCCAATGTCTTTGGTGAATTGTGTGGTGACTTGTAGTAAATTAGCAAGTTGTGCGATGTTTGCAGCGTAGAGTTTAATATCATCCATGTAGAGTAAGTATGATGTCAGAGTGAGGTAAGCCTATAACCGTGTTTCGTGTTTTCTAGCATGTGGTTCAACGAATTCAAGGCGAGGCAGAACCAAAGAGGACTCAAGGAGTCTCCCTGGATACTTATGGGAATGAGGACTGTAGTGATGGAGGTATTGGAGATGCGTAGGTATAATGTTGTGTTCCAACTCTTCATCGTGGCATCCAGGAATGCTGTGATCTTGAGTTGTACATTGTAGAGATGAAGAGTATGTAAGACCCAGGACCGAGTCAAATGTCTTCTTGTAATCAATGTACGGGATGTGTGAGTTCCTATTCTTCGAGCTCGCCTGCCGCAGGATTACCGAGTCAATAAGGAGTTGCTCCTTACAACCCTGGAAATTCCTGTGACAGCCCTTCTGCTGTTTAGAAAGTATGTTATGTGAAAGAGTTTGTTAAGTGTGGGGAGGCAAGTAATTGGACCGTAGTTTGCAGGGTATGCTGTTTCAGTGGTTGTGTACGTATATGACAACCTGTGTGAGGAAAATAGGAAATGTTCTTGGTGTTGGATTACGTCAATGAGTGTAAGAAATAGCTTCCCATGCAGAGACTTTTGATCCAGAAGTTCTGGACGCCGTCTGCACATGGAGCCTTCCAGTTATGTGCATGTTTTAGTGCTGTCTGTATGTCTGCAAGAGTAATGTCATGGAAGGGCATGTAGAGTAAGTGTTCAATGAGTTGTTGCTCCTCTGTGATCCATGTTTTTTTGTCATTGTGGGGAATAGGATTGAACCACAGAGACTACCTGCCTCGTTGGTGGGAGTATCTGTGTTGGATGTAGTAGAGAGAGATGTAAAGAATCTGTAAAATTTCTTCTCATTGTATTGGAAGGTGTTGTTCTTTTGTTTGCGCAGAGTGCACTGTTTGTATCTTTGTAATCTTTTTGCAATTGCACTCAATTTTTGTTTTAGTGTGTCGAGATGTTCCTGAACTTAGGTATGATGGTTTGAGTGTGAATGGGGAGTATTTATGTGCTTGAATATCTTCTTAACCCGGGAAATAAGTTTCTTAATAAGAAACAAGGGCTGGATGGTGTTGCCCGGGTATTGTGGTAGCCATACTACAGAATGGGGTGCTACTTTCTCCACCACCACCTGCAGGAGACTGTAGTATATTTTTCGAACGGTGGCCTCTGCCATCCCCGAACGCGGGTGACTTTATCCTGCGCCATCCCCGATCTCTGTAGCATGATCAATATTAGAACAAGATCTCATCACCGCGTCACCGCGAGGAGGTAGACTCCATAGGCGCTTATTATTATTATTATTTTTATTTCGTAAAAGTTTAAAACCATGGGTTTCCCCAGCAAAGACAAAATGGCGGGTCAAGGACCAAAGCACATATTGCCAAGTGTAAAGACGTGTGTAAAGAATGATTAGGGATCTGCGATTGTGTCCATAAATTTCCGCTGTTTAATAATAGCCATAACGATGGATAACGTGTAGTGAATGCGTGGTGTAGTGGCTGTCTGTATCTTGTGAGATGAGGTCGCGCATAAGATCCTGGTTCATCTGCGATGACAATCGGATGCGCTGGCGTGGTTTCCCAATCTTGGTGGTCGTCTGCTCTGTCACAGCCGAAACACTTTCGACCGTTCGGGCTGGATGGTGTTGCCCGGGCATTGTGGTAGCCATACTACAGAATGGGTTGCCACTTTCTCCACCACCACGTGCGGGAAACTGTAATATATTTTTCGAAAGGAGGCCTCTACCTAACCCCGAACGCGGGTGACTTTATCCTGCGCCACACCCGATGCAGCATGATCAATATTAGAACAAGATCTCATCCTGGATGGTTGGACCCTTTAGCCTACCCTATAGCTAGGATAGTTCCTGCCCCCACCGCGAGGAGGTAGGGTCCATATGGGCTTATTATTGTTATTATTATTATTATATCGAAAAAGCTTCAAACCTTGTTATTCCCCAGTATAGACAACATGGCGGGTCAAGGACCAAAGCACATATTGCCAAGTGTATTATTATTATTATTATTATTATTATTATTATTATTATTATTATTATTATTTGAGTACAGGGTTCGGTTCTCATGTGGGTTTCGTGATGGTGGACGATCCGCGCTGGGCAGGTTTTCTCGGGGATCTCCCGTTTCCCCTGCACTTCTCCCACCATACTTTCTAAGTATTTCTCTCCATCTGTCCTTATTTCCGTGGGATAGTACAATAGACCTCTGGTCGCAGTGCTTGGCTTCTCTGCCACTCACATTCACTATATAACATTATTATTATTATTATTATTATTATTATTAAAATTTAAGTGAATAATAAAAAAAAATAAAAAAAATTACCGCATGCGCACTGTTCATCAGGGATCCGAGTTACATATAAATCCGAGCCACGAACGTTCTCAGGAACGTATCTAGTTCGTAACCCGGGGATTGCTTGTATTTGTAATTTAACTTCTGTCTTCAATATAATTCTTTTTTGGTATCCGATGCATATTAAGGATTACAATTATTACTCTAAACTTACAGTATCCTTTTCCAGTCATGTATTTCTGATTTTGTTTTGAGAAGAGGAAAATATTTACATCACAGAGAATTATTTTACAATACATTACTGTAAATAAAATAAAGTTGTAACGTGGAAACAATTTCAAAGGAGGATCAGAAGTCCAGGAGCATAATCATATTTCTATATTAATTGTATATCGTATCCTAATATTAACCAATTCCAGACAGCAATTTAAGCAATATATAATGTTACACAGCAGGAGATATATTCCTCTCTCTTCCACAATCAATGGAAATGACTCTGTTAATTCACCGACAATTATTTCCCCAAACATGCTCAGTTGCAAAACAAAAAGACCTTGATGGCGGATGGTCCTAGGACATTAAAAACATGTTGAAGATTTGTAGTTAAGAATACAAATTATTACTTAACTAAAAATCTTAGATTTTTTAATAGATAGGCTTTAAATATTATAATTTTATTAAAAATATGTCTGCAGTAATCTTCGATCGCATACATTTGTTTATTTGGTTCCTAAAATATATTTATTTAAATCTGTTTGTGAAAAAGACAAATTGATGAAGGAATATAAAAATGTAAATAAAAAAAAAAATATAAAGAATAACCAATTGCATTTAGTAATTATTTCCTGTAATACTATTTTACATTTTTTACTTTGTTTCAATTCTTATTTTGGTAAAATTTATACCAAGAACTAGTCTGTGTGTGCATAAAATTTCAAATTAAAGGAGTTTACTCCAATCGATGATATATTTGCCTTTATAAGATCGGTTTAAGGACTATTTTGTCTGGGTAAGGAAGACAGCAGGATGATTCCAACTTTGTTTTTCAAAATACTTGAAATTCCATAAATATAGTTGCTCTGTAAACAATGAGTGAGAACAAATTATTTACAAAGTGACATCCTGGAACAGCTGTTTCACGCTCTTTGGCGATCATCAGCCAGGAGCAGTCACCAGTAAATAACAAGTTGTCCGTACTGAGGCCAATAGGAATGACCGTCGGAATCGCAATGGTGCCTTAAAAGACAGTACGGAGACCTTGTTATTTACTGGTGACTGCTCCTCGCTGATGATTGCCAAAGAGATTTGGTCTCACCCATTGTTATTTATTAATAATTCAATGCGCAGATTGAATTTTTTATGCCTTTAAAAAAAGTTCATTGAGGCCTGAGCACTGCTGAACATGAATTTTCTCACTAATTTTCATTTGTGAGTTTTTTATTGTACATTTTTTCCTTTGAGGCACCACTGTGATTCCGAAGATAGTTACTCTATAGTTCAACTGTATTCAGTCGTTGGTGGATAATGCACTGGTGATTTGAGTCTGTGTATTAAATCTTCAGGCAAAGCAAAAAGACAAGACAAACAAAGGAAAGTAATCATGCGTCTTTGTTGTACAGAGCGGAAAAAAGTCGAAAATACTAAAGTTAAAAATATAGAGGTTGTCTTGGCCTCTAAGTATTTTAATGGTTGTTTATATTTTTTAACCCACTGACCATTAAAATACTTAGAAGTATCACAATTTCACCGTGTTTGGATTCTTTTTGCATGGAATGATATGTAGAATTTAATAATTGCAATAAAAATTAAGTAAAGGTAACAGTTTGAAAAAACGTAGTTTTGTAGAAAAAGGCCCAATACATACCTCAGGGAAGAACCATTGGGACAGGTAGGCCCGCCCCACCTGTGATTGTTTGTGGGGCGTGGGGGTGCCAGGGGTCGCTAATTGTCCAGAGCTCACAGATCTTTGGACAGAGTATAGTTTTTTGGTGAAAACAGAAAATTGTGCATTAATATTTGTTCACCATTCAGTTTAGAGATATAATAAACAAAAATAAGGATAACTATTGTTATATAAGTATTTGTTATAAATATTTTACAAAAAATTTCCTTTCGAAAGCTTCTGAAAACAGAGGGCTGTTGGAGATTGGCTTCCTAATTTGGCCCATTACAAAGTAAAATCATATACAGGGTGATTCAAAATTCCCTGTGCAAACTTTAAAGTTGGCCAGGAATACAAAATCAAACGGTATTCATAGTGGAATGTATATACGCGAACGCCATCCGAATCGGCTAGAAGCTTCGCAAAGGTTCAGAAATAATAGACAACAAGTAAGGTAGACAGCATGTTTATTAGCCCTATGTTTACAATATGACAGTAAGATGTACACTTACAGGTTCACAGTAGATGCTCCAAATTCCAGTTTCACATAATCTCTGGTGCACAAACGTTTGATGATTGGACACACATCTGTTGGGGAACCGTTCACGATACTAACGTCCGTTTCGTTCGCTGCCCCATAGGCTAGGTGCATGTCTGCCTTCCCAGCATTACTGAAGCGATACATCCTACTCGTACAAAGTCAACGTCTCAATGACGACGGCTCACACTGCCCAACGAATGTGCTGCCAAACAGCGCCCTCTAGTATATTTGGGTGGCGTTTGGAACATAATGAATACGGTTTGTTTTTGTATTCCTTACCTATCTTTAAAGTTTGTAAAGGGAATTTTGAATTACCCTATACAAGGTGGCCGGAAAGTTCCTGTACCCCTTAATATAATAATAACAACATAATAACGTAATATCCCGTATTATGTTATTATTAAGGGCTACGGGAACTTCCCGGCCACCCTACATATTTAGATTATGATGCTTCTCTTTATAAAGTAAATGACCTGTATTTCACTTGAATATATCTGTATGGGAATGCTTGACTCTTGGTAGGGTGAATACAATGCATACACGAACCAATTTTTCTTCCAAGAAATCGCTTCCCGTGGTTTCTTTACTTCAAATCTTAAAAGTTTTTAATTCCTTAAAGATCAAAAGCTAACAGAAAACAAGTTATCATCGTCGCCTTCTTAAATTTGTAACATAGGCTACCATCATCAGAAAGTGTATAACAATCATCATCAGACTCAACAAGAGATAAATTCAGGTTTACGTCTGGATTCTGTTTTAGTCTCAATCTAAATGTCGTTCATGATGAGAATAAAGGAGTTTTAAGAGATTCACTATCAATAGTTACTTACTGATAGTATTTGTAATACTTCTGCTTTGTAGATACTGGTCTCCTTGTCCTTTCTTATCAGTCTAAAGTATTTGTAATAGAGCAGGGTGGCCGGGAAGTTCTCGTATCCCTTAATAATAACACAAATAGGGGGTACGGGAAGTTCCCGGCCCCCCCCTGTGTTTGCCCCTGACTTAAATACAATATTGGACAAAACAAACAGTAATGAAAGTCAGAAATACGCCTTATTATCTCGTGGGGAATGGAATGTTTCACTACTGTTTGCTTTGCTCAATATTGAACTTGAACAGACTCAATTAGATTAAATGCCTTATTTTTAATTAAGGGTTTTTATCAATTATTGAAGCTGAATAAATCATCAGAATCGTAGTGGTGCCTCAAAAGCAAAAATAAACAATAAAAAAAAAACTCACCAATGAAATATTAGTGAGAAAATTCATGTGCCAGCTGTCTGCCGGCCTCATTGAATTTGTAATCCAAAAAAAATTCAATCTACGCTTTGAATTATTAATAAATAGTAATGGGTGAGACCAAATTGTTTACCAAGTGACATCCTGGAACGCTTTTGAGGCACCACTGCGATTCAGACAATTATTCCTATTAGCCTCAGTACTGAGACCTCGTTGTTTACGGGTGACTATTCCTGGCTGATGACTGTCAAAGAGCGTGAAACATCTGTCACTTGGTAAACAGTTTGGTGTCACCCATTGCTGAATAAATCCTTTTTGCTGTGGGTTTTAACTTTTATGCTTATTCAGACTAAGAGCTCATTATAGCAAAAGAAAATTATAATTTGTTACGCAAACATTGAAAGTTTACATTAAAGTTAAAAAAATTGAAGTATTGTAGCATTACATTCAAATTTTAATTATTGTATAAAATAAAGAACATGTAAAGCTAATAGCTTGCCATATGGGCCGTAGTGATGCTTCTGTGGAAAGGTGCTAGAATCGATGGTTGCCTAAGGACACTCATTCACAAAGCCAAGATTCTGGTCGATTCAATCAGTACAACTATTAAAGATAATCAGTTTGTTGGGAGGCAATCCTTAACTTCCCGAAAGCTTCACATTCTACCATCCGGAGAAATGTGGCATCCTGAAGAAAGCAATCAGTATCTACCCGCACTACAGCAATATGAATTGTAGATCCGGTCTTCATTCCCGTCGTCCCTTAGGACGCGGACGCCTGCCTTCAGCAATTCAACACAGGAGACTGCGTCTAAAGTAGTGCCGTAGTCTGCTCTCAATGGTCTCATACTGTGTTCTTCGATGAGTCCTGCTTCTATCTTTCAGCAGATGATCATCGCGTCCGCATTTGAAGGAGGATTGGGCAGTGCTCAAATTCTGGCAGTATTTTCGAGATGCACAGCCATTCTGATACAATGGTGTGGAGAGGGATTTCTTATGACAGCAGATATCCTTTGTCCTTCCTGTCCTTCCAGGAACAATTCTAACAGGACAATGCAAGTTCACATACTATAATTGCACATGTTTCCGAGCAGTGCCTCCAAGCAATTCGAAACCCTCCCTAGCCATTCAGGTCCCACGACATGGCCCCATATCTAGCTTGAGACATGCTTGAAACAACTGCATCGATCATCGCACATCCACATTTTTTTTTTTATACAAAAGCAATGAAGAAATGTGCCATTCAATGCTCCGGAAGTGATGTTGAATTCTCCATAGCAACACATAAGAATGTCAACTATTGACAAATTATCCTCAACAACAAATGTTCATTTCATCTTAACCATATAAAACAGAAAACGTCTGAAAATAATAAACCTACTAAATATCTATTTTTCATTGAATGCTCCCTAAAACAAATTTCAATATTTTTTGAGTAATGTCTGTGTCTCTATTCTTGAAAATTTTCTGGGCGCGATAACTCAAAAAAAAAAAAAAAAGTAAATAAAACAATCTGTATTAAACTTCATATTTTAAGAGTCTTACGATTACTTTCTAGATCTGATTTGATTTAGGAATACATCGACCACCTTACATAAGAGCCAAAATACTGAAATATAAATAACATACAGAGAATAGGACTTATTACATCAATTTTATACAGGGAATAACTGAAATGTGTTGCCAAACTTAAAGGTTGCATTGAATCATGCAAAACAAGGAATAAATATCATATAAACATAGGTCTGGAAATGCATTATTTCCAAGATATGAACGATGCAACGATACAGAGGTATTGGTCTATACGTAGTATTGTAGAGCCATTAATTAAAGAAAGGGACCCAACACCATGGCCTGGTTGTTCCCCTGATTTAAACCCTCTGGACTTTTTCGTATGGGTCATCTTAAAGCATTAGTGTACACCACACCGGTTCCTGACGCCCACGCACTGCATGATCGCATAGTGGATGGGTGCAACACAATTCGACGTGCATCTGGCATCTTCGACCGTGTTCGGCAGTCGATGGAACGATGTTGTGTTGCGTGAATTGCGGCCGGTGGGAGGACATTTCGAGCACTTTCTGTGAAACTGAGCGACTGTACGGCCAACACCTCCGTATTGTTGCATCGTTCATATCTTGGAAATAAAGCATTTCCAGACCCATGTTTGTATGACATTTATTCGTTGCTTTACATGATCGAATACAACCTTTAAGTTTGGCAGCACATTTCAGGTACACCCTGTATATCACTAGCAGAATACCCGGGCTTTGCGCGGGTTGTCTTGATGTTCCCTAGTTTGTAGAAATTCACGTATTGATTACAAAGTAATGTTATATTCTTATTTTGTAACTTGAAAATCTCGTAAAGTACCCTTCAACAAAGTTTACTCAGAATCAGAAGAATTAAGACAAGAAACAAAAACAAACAAACCACAATCAGAGAGCATCCTACACTACTTGTGAAGGGCTAATAGCAGGGCGGTGGCAATGGTCACGATGGGACAGTCAGCAAGATGACTGTCAGTGAGTCAGCGAGATGCATATTTGATTCTAATGTAAATAAAGTCAGTCAAATATTTTACATTAGATTCGAGGGAATTTAATTAAGAGAAACATTAATTTAGTTCGAGATTTCTACGACAAATGACGAACGGACGAGTTCGATGTAGAAGATGAATTAATGTTAATATACAGTCAGTTGATAAGAAGTTTCTTATCTGAAGATAAATTTGTATTAAAGTACCTGTAAATAATACGGATTCATAAATGTTATTTAAGTTCTTAAATGTGTTCTTATAGTATGTTATTCATGGGTACGTATTTCAAGTAAATATGCCTAATTCACTTATTCATGGTTATGGATCTTATCCTGAATATTTAGTACGAGGATTAAGTTATTAAAGTTAAATATATCCTCTTAAGTTTTTCACATCATTCCATACTCTGCGGGCAATCAAGTTAAAAGTACATTCAAGAAACCTTAAGTTATCAAGTATTTTTAATTCTTCAGCATTTTATCAAAAAAAAAAAAAAAAAAAAATCGGTTAAAGTACTTAGTAAATTTTATTTGTTATCCACATACATAAATATATATGCATATGGGTGTGTTATTAATCTATATTACTAAAATCTTTTATTTCTCTGTCTGTCTGTCCGGCGCAGTTTTCTGTGAGAATGAAAAATAGAAAGAATTTTTTCAATGAAACATCCGCGACAGGAATCGAACCTGCAACCTTCTGTTCCGAAGTTAGACATCTTACCCATTAGGCCATGGGAACTACAACTCTCTTTATATTGCTTTTTTGACTTATCTGTCAAAACTGAACTGACTTTGACTGAAAAGTAACAATTGTAATTAAAAAGAAAGTCAAAAAAGAAAGACGCAGTACGTCATTAGGTAGAATACTGAGAAATCAGTATTTGTAACTTAAAAACCACTGAAAAGTATCAATTGGAATTGGATAAACGAGATGAACGAGAGTGTCGATAACATCAATCGAATGATAAGTCTAAGAATACAAGGAGAGACTACAGAGCAAACAATACAAGTGCGAATAAAATTGACACTTCTGATAATCCATCATACGAACATCTCTATATGCCCAAGTGTCTGAACACATTGAATCTCAGCAGAATTCCTCAACATCGTTTGTCATTGAAGATTGGATCTCCAATAATATTGTTGCGAAACATCAATCCCAAGTTTGCATACTGCAATGGAACTCAACTTAAATGCTGTTCATTCGATAATGATCTCATAGAAACCGAAATTATAACAGAACTCACAAAGGAGATTTTGTTTTCATCCATAGGATGTCTATGGAACCATGCGGTAATCTACTTCCATTCACTTTCACAAGAAAACAATTTCCGATCAGACCTTCTTATGCGATATTTATCAATAAAGCTCAAGGACAAACTCTAAATAAAGTTGCCATATAATTGGAAAACGTTGTCTTAACTCACATACAAGTTTAGGTCTTTGAGTCACAATTCAACAGAATTTGGTTATCTTCACTCTAAAGAATATTCACAATCAATTTCTTGCGAAGAATTTCGTATACAAGCTATGATCTTCATTTATCATCTATATCAACTAACGTCCATCTGAAATCTCTTCTTCAAATATCTATATCGAACAATCTGATGGCCTAGCTAATAGATATAGATAATTTTCATTATTTGTAACTCAAAAACCACTGAAAAGTATCAATTGGAATTGGATAAAAAAGAACAGAAAAAAAAATAATCACTATTTCTATTAGGTAGAATACTGAAAAATCGCTATTCGTTACTCAAAAACAATCACTATTTCTAACTCAAAAATCACTGTAAAATATCAATGGAAATAAAAAAAAGAGACTCAAGAAAGAAAGAAGCACTATTTCTATTAAGTAGAATACTGAAAGCTCACTATTTGTAGCTCAAAAGCGACTGAAAATTGTATCTATATTACGAAAATCTTTTATTTCTCTTTCGGTCTGGTGCAATTATTGTAATTTACAAAAATAGAAATAATTTCTACAAGTTATCTACTGGAATCCAACATGCAACCTTCTGCTCCGAAGTTAGACGTCTTAGGCATTAGACTACAAGGATTACATTCTAATCTCTATAAAAAATAAAAATATATCACAGATATACGATTCACACGCTGATTCTAAAAGCAGTCGTGAATTGAGAGAATATATAAATCAAAAATTAAAATAAAAAAAAAACTTTAAAAAAATTTTAGTTTTATTTTACTTGATGTAATTTGTGTGTGTGTGTTTTTTTAATAAATAACAAATTGTTTTCCGTTACATACGCGAGGCTTCTGGAGCGAAGCGACGGGTAGCCGACTAGTTAGAATAAAACAATTTAAAAATTTTATTGGAAACTTAAATTTTAATTTACACCAACATTTGGAATGTTAACGAAGCAAACAAGATCAACGTCCCTACAATAAATAATAATATAATGCTTATAATAAATATTTTTTTTTTCTTTTTCTTTTTTGAGGGATGGGCAGAGAATCAAGTTTAAAATAATCTTCAAAAAACTCTCGATGCTACGATTACTATAAAGCAGACGTCATTAAAACAACTTTGCAGATCGGCCAATCAGACTGCAGTTATGTAGCACGTGACAGATTGCTCGTTGATGTTCGTGAATCTCGGCTATGGAAATTAGTCGCAGATCTGTAGGCGAATGTAAACAAGATGGGTTATATACTCTGCAATTTTCTCAACAATTTAAATTTAAAAGATGTACAAAATAACAAACTTTTCTCTATTCTAGTTATACGATACGCCGCAGTAAGTTCTTTGTAGGTTAAGGAATTTAATTAAAAACAGTATTGATTTTAAACAAATTATCGAAATTATCTGCTGTAAATTAAGATGAAATTAATATTAACAAGTGAAATAAGGGTTTAATCGGTTTCAGGTCCGTTAATGAATGAAAGGAAAATTCCTGTAATTTATAAGAATAGTTGTCTGTATTTTTAGCAGAATTTTTTCTAAAAATCCCGAGCCAGTTTTAATAACAACATGTCTGAGAGATGTTTAATCATAATTTGACAGCTGATCTCTTGATTAAATTTAAAAATAAGCTAAAAACCTTTTAAATGTTGTATTTCTACTATAGCCATTTGAAATCAAAATGGCACCAAATACACGGCATCAAGGATGATTATTTTAATAGTCATTAGATTTGCCTGTAATGATTATTCCTTAAAATGAGAAATATTTCCTGTAGGAAGCTTCTCTGCAAATGTGAAGGAGGCTTCCAAGCATCTTTTAGTTTTCTGTGTTTACAGTTATATCCCGTACCATGAATTTCAATAATGGACGAATGGAAGCCCATTTGGGAATGCGGGACGATTAGAGTATACTCAGGCACGTCTTTTGGACAAAATTATGATTTTGAAACATGGTTTTTAAACAGCAGTAACATTGAAGTGCTTTCTATCGATATCTGAGTAAAATCTCCATCATATATTGCCAAATGAAATTTTATACCAACTTGCTGAATGTATTACAGTTTCTTATGGATTTTTGTTTCATAGTTGCTTTTTTTGCATTTGAACAAATTTAATATTTTATATATGAAATTAAGTTTTATGTAATTTATAGACAATTAAATTAAAAAACTATTACTCTAACATTTTACCAGTGATACATTTTGTAAAATGATTGCTTTAAAGTTATCATAAAGTAGTATTAGTAGAATTAAAATTCCGATTTACTATTTCTGTATTTTCTTATATTTGGAGACATTGTCTTAAGAAAACTGATATACTTTACTGTTAACGAAAGCCATTTTTTTTTTTTTTTTTTTTCCTTGTCCCAAGTAAATGAACAAATTTGCAGAAAAATTATAGCTATTATTAATTTAAAAATACTGTTAATCTGTGTGATATCTTAAACTATTTAACGATCTTAAACTATTATTCTGTTTTCCGATTCGATGGAACGTACAATAAATAAATAAATAAAAGTAGATAAAATCATGTTATTGAATTTTTATGTTTAAGTTTTTATAAAATAGATGTTTGATTTACACATTTCCAAATATTCCTATTTCTAATAAAAGATCTGGTTTCTTATAGCAGCATCTAATAGTTATGTTGAGAAAAATTATGGTTGATTAAATTTTGCCTCTAGAGAAATTTTAATTTGTAGCTTTATTCAAAAATGTATCTTACTATTAAGAAATTAATGCAATTCAATTTTGCTAATTTTGTTTTAGTCATTAGCAGATGATTCAACAATGAGATGAGCAGAAATATTTATATATTCAATTAATTTGAGGTATGTACCAAATTATAAAACATATCAATTGCATTAAAATTGTCAAATATTACATTGTACAACTAAATTTTCCTTAGTGTTTTTAAGTCTTTGATATTTGAAAATAATTGTTTTGTTTTAATAGTTAAGAAATTATTTTTATTAGGATAGCTAATTATGATAATTTTGAACTTTGTTTTTTTTTTTTTTTCTTTTATGTTTTTATATCTGTGTTTATTATAAAATATTTGTTCCATCAATATCATATTTAAAATAGGTTGATAAAAATAACATTTATTGTAGTTATAAAAGCACATCGTTATAAAAGCCTTATAAAATTATAAAATATATATAAAATTATAAATTGAAACATGAAAACGTAAAAGTAGAGAGAAGTCAGTTAAAACATTGTGGTTTCTTTATTTTAAGTTGATTAATATTAATTTTGTTATAATTGTGGTGACAAATTTCAGAATCAACTTTTAAGTTTTGGCGATTCAGATAAATGTGAGCTATGGCGTATTACACTCTTGGTTAACAAGAGTTACTGCATTGTCCATTACAGTAAATAGTTTATCTTAACATTATTTACAGCTATATATTTCAGGAAGTATAACTCTCCTTAAACAATAGCACGACTATTTTCTTCATGTTTTATGAATCACGAATTATTTATAAGTTTTTTTTTTGCATGATATTTGATTGGACAGAAAATTATTTGGAAGGCATAGTGAGATTGAGAGTTATGGTAGGAAAAAATTAAGAATGGTTATTCAGAAAGGCTTGTCGTAAGCTTTTTTTTTGCTATGATGCGCAGCTCATTCAAGAAAGAAAAGATAGGAGATGAGACAGAAAAATAAAAGTTTTTATCTTAGTTTATCTTTAGAAGATGCATTTTATTTTTTTGGTATCATAAGCAATTTTTTGAAAAGATTTCAGGTATGGGATAAGTTAGGATTGGAACAAGCAGACAACCATGTGACCTGGCAATAAATTCTGGAATTGTCTCAGAAATGTGGATATTTTTTGTTACGAAATCTGTCGTCTACTATTTCATAAGGGGTGAGGACTTAGATGATTCTTTGGCTTTCACATACATAGGCAACAAGAATTTCTTGGTGTAAAAGTGCTTTGTAGAGTTTTCCAGGCAACTAAATTGAATTCAAAAATAACATTTGTTAATTTTTCAGATATTTCAATCTTATAATCCTTGATTCTTTTCTTAGGGATCTATACATCCACATCCACATTTGAAATGATGGAAGATGAAACACCCAGTCCATCTCTTTCTGATCCACCTGATTACAATGATGTGGTTGTTTTTGAAGAGGTAAACAAGTTCTCAATTGTTAAGCTTTATTTGATTAATACAATTCAGTGTTTATTTTAAGATTATTAAATTTATGTATTAAACTGAACCTAGATTAAGAAAAATTAAGGACTTATTGATTTCTTTCACGCTCCTAATTCATCTCAGCATAAAAGCAAAGATTTATTTATTTATTTAGAAGGCATTGGAGCAAATGTATGCATAATCAAAAATTATAAAAAAAAAAAAAAAATTGTATAAAGCATATTATAATATTCTGCTTTTCTTCATTTTCACACAATCTTTCAAGCAGAATTAAAAGCTATTGATGAATTGATAAAATGGGTTCCAAAATTACAAAACAAAGATTTAACTGTTAACATTTTCAGCGATTCCAAATCATCTCTGCAAGCAACAGCCAATATAAAAAATAAAGAGACTTCTGTAAAATTTATTCAAAAATCTATTAAGTACAATTCTAAATAAAATCACACTTTTTCACATTAAAGGTCATCAAGGTTTAGCTGACAATGACTGAGCAGATGAAGAAGCAAAAACAGCAGCCAAAGATGATCACCTTAAAATCACTTCTCAATTAGTATAATTAAATCCAACATTAAAACTATTTTAATATATTTGTGGAATGAACAGGGGTTAAAGACGTCAAAGGGAATTGTTACAAGGAAGTTTTTTCCTACAGTACAAGACTCTCTGACTTCTGATGTTAAATTATATAACTTTGCTTTGGGTCAAATCCTTACAGGCCATGGGAATCTAAATGCTTACCTAGCAAAATATAATTTAACACACAGTGCTTATTGTTCCTGTTATCTAAAAGAAATTGAATCGGTTGAACATATATTCTATCTTGTCCTAATTATGAATATGCAAGATTACATTTTACCATTAAATCTGCTTTATTATGATATTCTATGGCCATGTAAACTTAATATCCTAATTTAAAAACATGCCTTCCAGTATTTCTGGAATTTTGTAAACAGTGTAATGAAATTTAAATCTAAATGTAAAATTAATTCATAATATTTTAAAGCAGTTTTGTAATGTTTTTGTATTTATGTAATGTTTATTTCTGTGTTGAACTCAACTGAGTGGTTCACATAATAAATTCTATTCTATTCTATATTCTATTTATTTATTTATTTATTTATTTATTTATTTATTTATTTATTTATTTATTTATTTATTTATTTTATTTTATTTTATTTTATTGGGATCACAGTTTTTTGATTGTTGCATCTAATATAGTAATGACCATTCAGTCATATCAATTTTGAAAGAAATTTTAAGATTAACTTTATTTTTTTTATCAGCATTTCTGTATTGATTTTAAAAATAGATTTTATTGCACAATCAGAAGTTTTTTTTTTTTTTTTTCAAAGGCATAAGTGCAGAGTCTAAACTATAAGAATAATAAAAAAAAACAACACTATTGTATGCAGGTATTATTGGAAGGCAGCATTGTTGATTTTATAATTTGGTATGTTTATTTGAAAAGATGATTTACTTTGCAGGACTTAATGTCATTGTTGGTTAAACGAAAGTTGATTTTATAAAAATTAAAGTTTGATAGGCTTGTGAAATTTTACATGAATTAAGTAGTTAAATAAATTACTGGTGTTTGATAAGGTGAAAATATGACACTGTTTAAATATATTTGTTTAATAAAATATTACATATATTATTTGTCAGAAATGAAAATCCTATTAAGAAATTCAAATTCCTTCAAATATCAAATTAATAGTTAATTAAAAGATTGCACGAATTACTCTGGAACACCAGTTGTATTCGTTGTTTGAACTCTAAACACACTGAAAACATATATTTTCATATGTAATTACTAGGGATGGTTTGAATGATGAACATGGAGTAAAGTTTGCAAGTAAATTATAATTTATCTTTTTTATTCATGCAATAACTAAATCAGGTAAACATGCAAAACTTAACGGTTGATGTCTTATACAATATTCAGATTTTTTTCCTTCATTACAATATTGTTCAGGAAATTTGTTTGCATAGAGCTAATAGACATGAGCAATAAATATCTGCTTGTCTTCAGTTCATCAGATATGTTGGTAATTTGCGGGGTTCAAGTTATTAACTAATTTAAAGCTTGGCAAGGTGGCGCTGTCGTGATGATCACACGAAGTTTGGTTGAATGAGATACAAGAAAGCAGCCATTATACTTAGACCAAATAGAGTAATGCAATTGTATCATGGACACAGTGATAAACCGAAATAGCTGATCATTTCTGATTGCATGTATAAAGCTTTGTATATAAACTCGTGAAACTTTTTTTGTGTCAAATCTTCTAAATAATTAACTTTGTTGTTGGATGATAAGATTAATAGCGGATGTTTGTCAACCCACAGCTGATCATCTTTGCCTGAGTAAATCTTGATATTTAAGAATGAATATATTTGTGTCAGTGGGAATGTGGATTTATCTGTACCTTGCAATGAACCATTGCTTTCGGTATTTAAAAGTCGGTTTAAATCATACATTTCTATTAGTTATCTCCTATTATCTTTATTTATCATTATTATTTAAAGATCTATTTCTACCATTAATATTCATTTTAAAATATTTTTTATTATAGTCACCTTTATATCAGGCAGTTGTGAATTTTGATGATACTGAAGTTCGACATCTTCTGGATTTGGGCTATTCAGTGAATGAAGTAGGCAAGGTAAGTTAAAGAAAAAAAGGATTTCTAAACACTGATAAACACTATTTCTTTTTAATTCATTAAATAATATTTTCAAAATAAAAATTAAGTTTGAATTATCTGTTTTATCGAGTAATAGAAAATATCCAGATATATATGAGAAGACGATTATTTTTACTACCGTCTTGCTCCATCTTCTAAAAGCAAGATGAAACATCATCTTTCCATACTTCTCCATAGCAAGAGAGAAAAGGTTCGGAACCACTGATCCACAACATTCTTAAGGGAATATTAAGAGACATTTCAATGGAGTCCATGATTTGTGCTAGGAAGCATGGAACAAAACTATTTTTGATGTGTGTTTCATCACTGCCTTCTAGTTTAAAAATATTGAAATTTGAAACGAAAACAATATTGAAGAAAAAAATTATTAAGTTTATATAAAATTGCTATTCACACTTAGTTAAAAGAATAAAATTTTTCAAAACTGTCTTTTTTTTAACAGTATGCTGTACTTTGGTTGCTCTTTTTATTTCAAATCATTTATGTTATTTTAGTTGAAGATTGAGTGACAAAAACAGGAAAACTGAAATTAATTTATATTTCCAAAATTCTCACAACAAAATGAAACTTCCTTAGTATTTTCGATTACCCAAAATTACAAAGTGATGAAGAAAGTTACAAAAAACATTGATTAAATTTAAATATTGTTTCTTGGGAATTATTTAAGTAAAAAAACATGATAAGCATGTTTTAAATCAACCCATTCTTATTTTTATAATTACACTATTATAATGGTAATATCTTTTTATAGAGTTAGGACTAAATAGATTATAATTGTTTTTTGTTTGACTGTGCCATTTCCACTAGAAGTAATCGGAATTAATAAAATTTGTGAAATTTCAATATTATTTTCTAATTACAGTTTAACCAGACTCTTCTGCATGCTATGCTATATTCTCTAACCTCTCAACTACAAGAACATCCATTTTGTTCTGTACCCAGTACACTACATATTGTATATATGCTGGCTAATGCAGGAATTGATGTCAACATTAAAGATCAGGTAGAATTTTTCATTTTCAAACATTTTGAAACACACATTTTTCTGTTACATTTTCATATACCATATTGCAATGTTTTAATTAGTTTCTGTTAAGAAATTTTGTTTTTTATTATATGTAATCTAGTTTTTAAGCAACCAGAAAAAAATTACTTTCCATTTCTCCAAAACTTTTAATATTTAATATTAATAGTTAAAGACATTGACCTGTTGTATGTATAAAGATGTGGAGGTGTGTATTTACCCTCTAGAAAAATGTTGAACCTGAAATTAATGAACAGCTTAAAGAAAGGTTCAGAAAAAGATATGCTTTTTGTACTGAAGAAAGGTATTCTTTGGGCTTGGCAAAACTACATTCCTTAAATTCCTATATCAGCTAGATACTGCAAAAACCATATAATTCAAGTTCAAATTCTTACTTTATTATACACTAGCTTTGCCCTGCGGTTTCACCCGCGTTAAATTAAACATGAATTATTATTTTTGATGAATTGTTTCCTGAGCTTAAATAAACCCTTTATTTTTTTCCATTAATTAAATCATAATTCAACACATTTTGATTTTGTTTCTCCTTTAAAACACAATGTATTTTAAAGTGAAATTATTTTGTCATTTTTTTTTTTCTTTTTATCACAAATTTATCACTTTTTTATCACAATTATCTTTTTATCTCTGCAAACAAAGGAATCGTAAGTTCACAGAAGTAATTTTAAATGTGTATGTTATTTGAAGTTGAGACGTATTTTTTAAGCTTTTTACAACATTACTTTTTACCAGACATCTTTGTTTCAAACGAAAGTTCGAATTTATAATGCTAACTGTTTGTCAGTAGCCTTCTGCATTTTGAAGTAAATCACTCAAGAGACTAGTAAAAATCGGTGCTTCTTCGTCCATGATTCAAACTAGAATGACTGGGATAAGACCGTAGATGAGATTTGGATTTAGTTTCTAAAGATAATCTTCATAGAAAATATCTTGTGCAACACTACGTCCCGATAACTGATACGGCACTTTTGAAGCAGCTCTTGATAAACCTCTCAACAGTTTGATGTGAAAGTAAACCAAAAAAAAAAAAAAAAACAGACGAAAAAGTAATGCAAAAAGTAACCCATTTTTGTTACTCCATTACAAATAAAAGTAACTGAGTTACAGTTACTCAATTAAAAAAGTAACAGTGTTACCGATCGTTACTATGAAAAGTAACTGTTACTAGTAACATTACTAATAACTTGTTACTTCTCAACCCTACATTAGACCTAACTCCATTGCTTTGATAATTTATATCTATCTGCAAAAATTCAATCAATGTTAATATTTTGTATTACTTCAAATTTCAGTTCTGGACACTCATTTAGATGATTTGAGTAAGGATTGTAATGTACAGGATCTTATTGATCATATATTTAAACTTGAACTCCACAGTAAATAAGAATTTAGATTTAGTATTTGGGGTATTCAAAATCTTTTCAGTGCTTGAACTGCATTAGTAAAGGCCACTAATAGATTAGTTAGGAGCAGTGCTGCATCTGTCTGTTTTTTACAGCCCCAAAATAAATAAACAAATAAAGTAAGTGACTATATAATCTAACCTCTAACTTGTCTCGCTGAAGATCCAGAAAAGGAAATTGAGATGTTTATTGGCAACACTAGTCTCAAAGGTGAAACACCTATATTGTAGTTGCAAGTCATGATATTGCAGACAGAATTTTGTAGAAATATCAATTTTACTAATTATTAAGTAGAATCAATTGATATTACCTCAAAACAATTGAATGCATTTCTGTATTTTAATGTGCTTAAAGAATTTTTGATTTCTTAAGAGAAGTTCATGAATACAACTTTGTTTATGACTAATTAAAATGAAAACTGTATTCAATGAACAAAAGAAATGGCTTCATCAACAAGCCTTCTTTTGTTTATTTTAGAAATCACCTTAAAATATATGCCAATTCCTTACATTTCATTGGTTTTTCAGTCACATAGTGAGGAGAGAGATAATCTTTTTATCAGTTAAATATCTCTCTTGGAATTCAGTTTTTGTTTTTACAGTTTAATTTATAGATTCTTTCTACTGTTTGTCTCCACTATTTAAGACTAGCTCATTTTTGTTATCATTGGGAATTTCTTTACAAAGAGGGTTTTATAAATTGCTAGAGCTTATCATCTTTCAATGGACATATTGTGATTCCTTGAAAAGTACGCCATTAGGTTATTACAGATAGCAAGAATGATAAGTTTAGATTTCCGCTTGATTGTCACTGTTTCAGATGCCCATGGAAAATAATGTGAGTTTTTCTCTACAGCTTCTAAGATATAATAATTTGGGATTGCTATTTTACAGGTAACCATTAGTTAGTTTAGACAAACAGTTGCTGGAAATCACATCATTGAGAGCAATTTTTAACCTATGACGCTCTAGTAACTTATCATATTCTTATATAACATATTGACATTAAAAGTCTGATTATTTGATTCTGGTTTTAATACTTTCCTTTCTGATTCTAGAGAAAAATATCTTCCCTTCTGCTTATCAACATCGAGATATGTTAAAAAAGCAAGTGGTTTAGTTCTCATCAGTCTCGTGACTACCCAGGACATGGAATATTCCAATTAGATATTTAGGAACTGAAAAACAAAAACAACATTCTAGCTATCAATCTTTTTGATCAAAGTAAAGTTTAAGCTTTCAGGTTGTTTTTTTTTTTTTCTTTTTTTCAGAAACTTTTTTGTAAAAGCTTTTTCTACATTCTGAATCATAGATTTGTTTCTCATTATAATCTGAAAGACACACTGTTTTCTCTAGAGCAAGGTTTTCAAACTGTGGATCATGACCATTTAATGCTTCGCAAAATAAATAAAATGGGTCACGACGAACAGAAAAAAAGCACAAAAATATACAAAATAAATATGTGGCATTGATCAGTAATAAATAAAAGAACGCAGAATATGTGCTTTAATTTATTTACTGGTCCACAATACAAAATATGGTTTCTGCAGTGGGTTTGAAGACTCTGCTGCAGAGGACCAGGATTGTCAAATGATTTCTATTACTTCCAAACATACCAGGTCTATTTGATATTTTTGCTTTCTTGAACTGTTATAAGACTGTTGCTAAATGAAACCATCTGGAACAATACCATGCTTACCTAATATCTATCTTTTAATTAGGAAAGGGAAACAAATAATAGATCTGACCAAGTAAGGAAGGCACAGTTTCCACTTTAGATATACATCAGACAAATGAGCTCTATTATAATTATAAATGCTTATAATGTAAATTATATGCTTATATATTAACTTTAACTTTTTGTTTTAATTTTAGACCCAAAGGTCGGCTTTACATTATGCAGCTATATATGGTGATCCAAAATTGTGTGAAGTCTTACTGCAGTGCGGTTCTGATATGTTTATTATGGATCAGGTATGGGGCTACATTGATTATTTTGTTAACCTGCACCAGTGAATACTTCTTATATTTCAAAGTAATTTTAAATAAATATGTAAGTTGACATAAACATAAATTACTTCAGTAATAAGTTTCAGCTGTTGTTAATTGAAATTCATAAGACAAGAAATGGGCCTTTATGTAAATAGGTACGGGAACAGGATAGTATTGTTCAAATCCTATAAAAAAAAGTGTTTAAGATATAATGAATAGACCAGGAGAAAAATGTCCTAAAAAGATCTTCAGAGAAATCAAGCTAAAACTAATTTACATTTCGAAGTTGACACTACCATAAGTAATATCAAAATAATAAAATTCTCACTTTGGAAGGCCTCCAAATGACATCATTTTTATGTGATGAACTGCACTTATGCTTTGAAGTGGATGATCATCATATTTGCATCATGAAGAAAGACAACAGTACTCTTCTGTGAACTCAATGATGGAGTGATGCATTCCCAATATTAGTGGTGTTAACATGTTGGAGCCATTTTATATGATAGTCCATCTTAATAATACAGCAATACATTCAGATCTTTGACACATCAAATTGCCTTTCATGTCTTTGTCTGCAAGGGGCTATTTTCCAGTAGGCTAAAGTCCATCCACATTACTTTGGCTTGCTGCTTCTAGGAATGTGTCTGCACTGTTGAAACCCTTCCTTGATCATCTAGGTTCTTAGTGTGACATCTTAAGCTGTCGTGCTGACATACTGGGATATGTACTGCAACGATCACAAAATATCAGGGAACATTTACAGAATACTTGGCAAAATCTGTTTTAGACCAATGTTAGAATTTCGTTTGACTTCCATCATAACATGTATCAACTTGATTGCAGTTAGATGTTATTTTATTAGGGACTAATTTGTCACATTTAAGATATAACTCTTCTTAAAGTTATTCCTTTTGTTGTAATATTATGATAAATTATGTATTTCTTCATCAACATTGCATATGAAAACTCTCATTCTAAGGGAAAGCTTGCTTGAGTTGCATCAATTTCTTTGTCAAAAAATGTGATATCATTGTTTGTTTTTTTTCTTTAAGTGATATTTTTATGACAAAATTTTTTGTTCAAAATTGGGAGATGATCTTTTTATGTGCAAACATTTTTATTTAAAATTATTGCTAGCATGAAACCTAATATTAAGTTCTGAAATCTTAAGGACTTACAGATGTAGTTTTTCTTTATAACAAATGATGATAAAATATTAAGCACTAATGAAACATCTGAAATTTAAATTTACCATTCAAAAAAAGCATGAAGGATTGTCAGAATTTCTTAAATCCTATGACAAGATAGAGCTAATCAATCAAACACAATATGAAAGTTTGAATTCTTGACTTGTTTCATAAGAGCATTCTGATCAATATACAGATTTTTTTTTATAGTAATCCTTTATTTTATAAAATACTATACTTA
>JAFIDM010114027.1:4225-44220 GCA_023159025.1 Thereuonema tuberculata
ATAATGTTTACAATGAAACATCCGCGACAGGAATCGAACCTGCAACCTTCTGATTCGAAGTCAGACATCTTATTCATTAGGCCATGGGAACTACAACTCTCTTCGCATGTTTTTTTTTTTTTTTTGCTTATCTGTGAAAAAAAATTGAATTGGATAAAAAAGTAAGCAAAAAAAAAAATCACTGTATCTATTAGATAGAATACTGAAAAATCTCTATTTGTTATTCAAAAACAATCACTATTTATAACTCAAAAACCACTGTAAAGTATCAATGGAAATTAAAAAAAGAGACAATGGAAATTAAATCAAGAAAGAAAGAAGCACTATTTATATTAAGTAGAATACTGAAAACTCACTATTTGTAACTCAAAAGCCACTGAAAAGTGTATCTATATTACTAAAATCTTTTATTTCTCTGTCTGTCTGGTGCATTTATTGTAATTTAGAAAAATAGAAATAACTAGTCGTCGCTTTGCTCCGGAAGCCTCGCGTATGGAACGTAAAACAATGTGTTATTTATTTAAAAAAACACACACACACACAAATTACATCAAGCAAAATAAAACTAAAATTGTTTGAAAGTTTTTTTTTTTTTTTTATTTTAAATTTTGATGTCTTTATTCTCTCAATCCACGACTGCTTTTAGAATCAGCGTGTGGATCGTTAGATCCTTTCTATGAGAATTAATTGTTTTTCTAGATACATGTTGGTATTATTAAGCCAATATTTGGTAGCTGATATCGTCGTGGATTTTTACTAATTCTCTTTATATTTGTGCATGAGAAATTAGGTTGCGTTTATCAAAGATAAAGGAATAGGCTTAATCGTTGTTTTATGTTTGAAACCTAAATTACGGCAGCCATGTTGGACGGAATCAGTGGAAAGAAAGGATCGTATGGAAGACGACAGTTTAATAAAAGCGGAGGAATATCTGCAGGCATCGAAGAAGCTTCATAGTGTTGAACTTCAGATGAAACTATAAGGGACTTTTTCTTGTTCTTTTTTTGTAAGGGAGGATCGATCTTGGTGACGTTCGACTTGGAGAATCAAACCGATATATAGTTATCACAAGAAAGAAGACACAGACTATTTTAGATATAGTTTAAAGAAACATTTATTCATTATAATCCTACATTTGCATATATTCACACAATTATTTAGTGAACTGTTTTTGATTTCAAAATATGTTGAAGTGTTTATTCAAAACTAGAATTGTGTTATTTATCTGTATCACATGTATATTGCCTTAGTATTTATTATAATTGTGGCATTAATCGTTGGATAGTTATTTTGGGAGTTTAAACTGTTCATTGTTACTTGTTTGATGCAATATCAGTACATATATGCGTTAGGGATTGTATGTTCATAAAATTGTTGGGACAATTAACCATGTATTGCAATTTTTATGAAAAGTAAATTTTAAGCAATTTATTTGTTTATGTTATACTATTTGGTGATTGTTTTTATTTAGGATAAGCCTAATAGTAGAGCTATTTTTGCAGATTGACACTTAATATCTACATTAATATACACTTAATCTTAAATACTCTGCTGAATTACTTTATGAGAATTACTTTAATATATCTTAGTTTTTAAAGGAATCTGGAATTAGTTATTTATATAGTCATTCATTATTTTCAACCTTTAAGATTCGCGCGGTGGAATACGCGAAAGAAACTCTCGGTGAGGCGGCCGGCCGTCATTGTGGTGTTGATCCGAAAAGAATCAGAATTGAAGAAACAATATGATAATCTTGTGTTTGCGAAAGTGGACAAAGGTGCAAGAAGATAGCGGTTAGAAGGAGGAAGAACCAATAAAGTTAGTGACGAACTTGAAGACTGTGTATTGTCCTGGATTCTCGAGCAGCGGCGAAAATCCGTCCGCGTTTCCAGAAAGATGATTCGTGAACGAGCGAAGCTGATTTTCAATACCGATATCGATGAAGAATCCAAGAGAAAGGAGACTTTTGTTGGGAGTTCCGGCTGGTTGCAAAAATTTATGGAGCATAATTCGTTATCTCTCGGACGAAAAACAACTATGGCTCCAAAAGATTCAGATCAACTGACCGACAAAGTTGTTTCTTTCGTGATGTGGATTTGTCAGTTGCGGATGACCAAAGGCATCCGAGAATGCAACATTATTTGAATGGATGAGACGTCAGTTTGGTTTGATATGCCGGTTGAGACAACCGTTCATCCCAGCGGAGCAAAAACAATCTATCAAAACTACTGGACATGAAAAAGACCATTTTACGTTAGTTCTTGCGGCCAAGGGTGATGGAACCAAGAGGAAGCCATTCATCATATTTAGACGCGGAATACGAGAAGTGACTTGGTTCCAGCAAGAATGTTCAACTTCTAGGAGCCGTCATAGCGTGTTCCCAAAACGCATGGATGAATGAAGATCTCACAATCCAAAGGCTGCAAAAAGTTTGTGGGAAACTTTCATTTCACAAGAGACTTCTGGTTTGGGACTCTTATCGTTACCATATCAGTAGAAATATTAAGCAGGAGTCAAAAAGTACAACATGGACACAGCATTCGTTCCAGGAGGTGGCACAAAATATGTGGAGCCAGCAGACGTTTCATGGAACAAATCTTTCAAAGACAAAATAAGAGTGTTCTATGATAATTGGATGACAATGACAAAGAACTCATCAGAGGCGGAAATTTGCGCGCACCTTCACGACGTTTGATAGTGACTTCGCTCGTTCACCAATCATTGGGATGAAATCTGAAATGAAATGATTCGGAAATCTTTCAAAAATTGTGGCATCACCAGTTCTAGTGACGGCAGTGAGGATTCGTGAATTCATTGCCTGAAAGAAAATCAGCCGTGTTTTGAAGGAAGAGAGAAATTGTAGGCGACAAGAATTCAAAGCGTCATGACAAACCTGAAAAAATCTGCAAAAGAATCAATAGGAAAAGGACAAATAGAATCAAACCAAAACTGGATGACCCAAGCTATACTGGACATGATGAAGGAAAGAAAAATATATAAAAATATAGACCTAAACAGATATAAAGAAATCGACAGAAATATAAAGAGAGAAATAAGAATTGCCAAAGAACAATGGATAAAGGAGAAATGTGAAAAGATTGAACAAAATAACAAAAATCATAATGAATGTGGAGTACACAAAGAAATTAAAAAACATTGTGGAATATATCATCAAACACCCACAAGTCATAACATACTTGACAAAAAAGGAGACATAATTACAGACAAGGACCGAGTTATTGAAAGATGGGAAGAATATATTAATGACCTATTTAAAGATAACCGGCCCCAGAAAAATGACTATCAAATAGAAGAAGACGAAGGCCTTCCTATACTAGAAAGTGAAGTAGAAAATGCCTTAACGCTACTAAGCACTGGTAAATCTCCTGGGGAAGATGAAATTTGTACAGAACTATTGCAGAATATGGGAGAAACCGGAAAAAAGAGATTACTGGAAGTTTTCAATGAAAGCTACCAAACTGGAATCATACCAAAAGACTGGCTAAGATCTACTTTTATATCATTACCCAAAAAGAAAAATGCAGTAGACTGCTCGGATTTCAGAACTATCAGTTTAATGAGTCATGCAATGAAAGTACTTCTGAAAGTCCTACAGTGTGGACTAAAACCAAAGATAAATTCAATAATAAGTCCACAACAAATGGGATTTATAGAAGGTATAGGAACAAGAGAAGCAATTCTGAGTCTTAACATTTTAGCAGAAAGAGCAATAGAGATGAAACAGACTCTATATGTGTGCTTTATAGACTACTGCAAAGCATTCGATAGAGTACAACATGAAAAACTTTTTGAATTACTAGAACAGCTGGTTACTGACAAGAAGATTTTACGGCTATTAAAGACTCTTTACTGGGAACAAGAAGCTACTATAAAGATTAAAGGAGAACTCAGCAATTGGATACAAATAAAGCGTGGGGTGAGACAAGGTTGTGTACTCTCCCCAGATCTATACAATCTATACTCAGAAAAAATTACGCAAGAAGCACTTGAGAATGCCAAAGAAGGCATTAAAGTCAATGGAATATTAATAAACAATATTAGATATGCGGATGATACTGCACTAATTGCAACATCAGAACAAGATCTACAAAATCTACTTAATAGAGTACACATACAAAGCAATAAAATGGGTTTAGAAATCAACACGAATAAAACAGTAACGATGGTAATAAAGAAACAGAAACAAATCAAAGTTCCAATAAAAATCCAATGCAATGGAGAAATAATACGTCAAGTACAGTCTTTCCAATATTTAGGAAAAACATTTACAGAAGACAATGATAATATATCAGAAATCAAGCGAAGAATAGGACAAGCCAAAAAATCATTCACTGATCTTAAAAAGTTTCTCTGTGATAGCAGAATAGGCTTCAACCTCAGAATAAGAATGATGAAATGTTACGTTTGGTCTACTTTGCTGTATGGATGTGAAACATGGACATTAAAAAAAAGATGTTGAAGACAGAATTAATGCATTTGAAATGTGGATATTAAGAAAAATGCTTAAAGTTAGCTGGATAACATACACAACTAATGAAGAAGTCCTACAAAGAGCTGGCCAAAAGAGATCCCTTCTAAGAACAATTCAAAAACGAAAGACAGCATACTGCGGACATTTGATTAGAGGTCCAAAGTTTGAGCTACAAAGACTTATTCTGGAAGGGGAAATCATCGGTGAAAAAGGAAGAGGACGTCCAAGAAAGAAGTGGATGGACGAAATCAAAAAATGGACCAATATAAATTCGGAGGAAATCTTCCACAAAGCCAAAGACAGAGTGTACTGGAAACAATTGATCTCCGACATCCAATAAGGATAAGGAACTAGAAGAAGAAGAAGAAGAAGATGACAAACCTAGAAGAAGAGGAAGACGATAGTGAACTGGAAAACAACGAAGCCATCATTCGGACGACGAATAGTAGCGAAAGGTACAGAAAGACATTGCCATTTATCTTTAACAGTCTTATATGTGAAATTTAAATAAAGTAGCTGTTTGTGATATTAGCTGGTATTTATGTGTAAAAATATTGCGTTCTGAAGGTTTTTCTTAATAATGACCTGTCTCTAATTGTCGACTAAAGCGCCGGGAGCCGAGGCTTGATTTGCAAATAAACGCAGGGGGTTTCTATTAAAACATATACAGTATTTCATTTTAGTTGTCAGCTATAGCTTGATGCTTAACTTCTCGGACTCACTTACTAAAGGTTATCGATTCAAATCTGCTTACTTTGTTGTTGTTTTTTCTCTTAATCTCTTTTTGTCAATGTCCGCATTGGTTGTTTTTTTCTTATTTTCCTAACGTTTTCTTTGTTTTTCCTAACTTTTTTTTTTTTTTAGTTTTCCTTACGTAATTTACTTTTTCTTTGGTATTAATATTATTTATTTTTATTATTATGGGTAGCTCTAAACTTCATGCTTTATTACAAAATTATATTTACTTGTTATCATTATTCTGATTGTTTTTATTTAATTTTATATTTTTTGTTTTATGCTTTTAGTTTTCTTTTTATTTTAAACTCATGTGATGGAATTATTATTGCCTGCTTTTTATCTTTCTCTCTCATATTAAAATATGCTGCACAAATAAAAAATGTTCTAGTTCTAGACGAAATGTAATCTTTATCTGGGGGCACAGCAGTGCCCCCGCCAAGACGAGCCGAAGCCAGGAAGGGCACTAGGTACCTTTTCTGGAAGTGTTTCGTCGTATTTTCGAACCCTCATAGCTTCGGTCTGGATAATACTAGAGAGCTCTAATTTTCAGGATAAGATGCCGTTAGCATACTAATGAAATACACTAAGTTTCATTTATTTAGCTTTTATATTTTGGATTTTATTAATACCTAAAATACGTCGATTCCGTCACTGTCTGACTGACTGATTGACTGACTGACTCATGATCATCAAAACCTCTAGGGTACATCCTGAAGTCCTATAAAGCTGAAATTTGGTATGCAGGCTAGGCTTAGCACACAAACAACAACAAAATTAAGAAATCCGTAACTTTCACCCTGCAACCCCTCATAAAGGGGGGGGGTCTGGTTATGTATTATCGAACCGTCATAGCTTCGGCCTGGATAATACTAGAGAGCTCAAATTTTCAGGAGATGATGCGGTTACCATACTAATGAAATACGCTAAGTTTCATTTATCTAGCTTTTAAATTTTGGATTTTATTAGATCTGAAATACTGATTCACTGACTGACTGACTGACTCATGATTATCAAAACCTCTAGGGTACTTCCTGAAGTCCTAGAAAGTTGAAATTTGGTATGCAGGCTAGGTTTAGCACACAAACAACAACAAAAATTAAGAAATCTGTAACTTTCTCCCTCCAACCCCTCATAAAGAGGGTTCCGGTTCTTTATTATATAACAATTTCTGATCCCAACCAAAACATTTCATGTAAAATAAGTTGCCAAGACTCACCTGCTCATAACGCTTTCACTGTTAAAAAGTTATCAGATCTCATTTTACAAAAAAAAATGAAATCCCAACCAAAACATTTCATGTAAAATAAGTTGCCAAAACGGTCAAGCAATACTTTTTGACCAAGATATAGGGTTTTTAGAGTTAGGCCTTGTAGAGCTAGGGGCTTGGCTCTACATGAGATCTCATATCTTTTTAACACTGAAAGCGTTATGAGCATGTGAGTCTTGGCAACTCATTTTACATGAAATGTTTTGGTTGGGATATTATTGTCCAGAATTGTTAAGAATTAGTCTACTGTTAAAGAGGTTAACTGAAAAAAAAGTGAAATAAAGTGAATAAAACATGTAGCTCGTTCATTTTATTGTAAATTTAATTCAGTTTTTAAGCAACATATACTGTGTTTGAGTGTCTGTAATAGAAAAAAAAATATTTTAGTTGTAAATTTCTTACAACATAACTTCAGTAAGTAAGTTTCTTTTTTAAAATTCTTCATCTGATTGATAAAGAAAATTACGTTGTAAATTTTATAAATCCTTGTTTTTGCTATAAATGTAAGTCCTGTTCTTTGCTTAATACGTAATTTTATTTTGATGTAATGTTATATTTTATTTCTCAGTTTATCAGATAGTTTTAGTTCTTGGAGCCTTAAACTTTTTTTAATAGAGTATTGTTATATCGCTCTTTTCTGTATTTAATGATATATATACAGTGTCCGGCCGTGATGGCGTGGCCGTGCGGTCTCGGCGGCGGCCAGCAGTGGCGACCAGTGCGCCAGACCTGGGTTCGAATCCCGGCAGTGGCATGGCTGTTTTAATTTCCTTTCCTGTGTTATCCAGCCTCTTCTTCACTTTTTCTTCGGTCTGACGTCATTCCTTAATGGCGTCCTGGGGGCAGGCAACGGGAAACCACCCCCAGTATCTTTCCCCAGGTGTTTCTAGGAGATCCATGTGAGACCTCCATAGAACTGGACCTGCCTTCGGACAGAAAACTATTGATTGATGATGATACAGTGTCCGGTCATTTCATTAGGTACACCCTGCTATGCGCATGAATGTCTGGATTCATGCTTTCCTAGAACACGTTTTCCTAGAACACGTTGATACCTCTGGAGGCACGTCAGGATGCTACAGCGTACCTAAACATTGTAGCTGACCAATTGTAACCGTACATGTTAACAGTTTATCCTCATGGAGATGGCTATTTCCAGCAGGATACTGCGCCGGTGCACAAAGCCCACATCACTATGGGATGGTTTGAGGAACATGACGATTATAGTGGGGTGGGAGAATTGAAAATTACGCCTACATATTTCAAATCTGGCAACCAATGTGCCGTTTTGGAATCAGATAGTGCATGGGTAGTCGATTCTAAAAAGCGCGGGACACAAGTTTTCCTGACCCTCTAGCGGATTTGGCAGGTCATTAACCGGAAGTAAAGTGTTTAGCAGTAACTCGGAAAGTGTATACACGATTCTGATTAAACTAAGCCTCCTAGAGCAAAATATACATAAGTATGACTCCCCAAATGTGGAGATAAAACCTTCATTTCCGTGTTCAAATCAGTGGTATGAGGCACTTAAGGCTTAAATATAAGTTTAAAACATAAGTACAAGAATGAGAAAGAAACGAATTTGCAATACAATATTATTCCAGTTTAATATCCAAATACAGTAATATCCTATATGTAGTCTAATACACTAATATCGAAATACACTAATATAATGTCAGCCACAATACCGAAATATAATAATATCTTGCTTTCTTATACAATAACATCCAAATGATTGAAATTCAGTTTTGATTACCAATAACTGTCAGAGTACTGTCCTTCACATACACAAAATTTCGTACATCATAGTCCCAATTTAACACATTTACAAGACACATCTGGAATTGTTGTCCACACAGGTCGGTAAGATCCTCCCGAAGTTTCTAACCATCCCCAGTTGCTTGGCGAAGGTATTGTGTATTTTGCAACGAGGCTGTTATTCCAAATTCTTGCTTGGAGAGTAGCTCGTTTGATGTGTTGTATTAAAGCATCTGCTGTAGGAGATATATTTTCGATTGCTCGATTTTTTCTTGTAAATAACAGTCGCTGCAGTCATTGATGCTCTGTAGATCTGATGCTTGATCATAAACTAGAATAACAAATCGCTGCAACAGATCATGACATTCATCATCAATATCAGAGGTGCCTGTACAGAGCTGATGCCACACACAATCAATTTCACGAAATGAGATCCAGACCTTTCAAGCTGTCTTCTTGCCAATGCCACAAAATGTCGAAACTCTATCGCAACCAGTTACAGCATGAAAAGCCAACAAATTTCTGCCAATTCCCGGTGAGAGTTTTGCACAAATCTCATGGATTGGAATGAATTTCCTGTATTTCCCACAACCATACTCAATCTATAATTCTGCAATATCTTGTATTTGTGAAAATAGTGACATTGAAATAACCACTACATCCGAGTCTACAGTTAGTATTAGGATGTGAGTATGTCCACTTTCTACTGAATGCTTAATATGGAGAAGTAGACGGCCATCAGCTTCTTGGTGTGAGGAGGGAGAAATGGTAGCACCATCCATAGTTGTTGACATGATGACGCGGTCATCATAAATACAGACAACATGTTTTCCTGAATACTCATTTCCCACCATTTTCTTAGCTAGCAAGTGGAACAATTGTGTCTTGTTTCCGTTACACACAGGAATTGCATAATTTGCTTTGGAATTGTAGTAGAGGCTGCGACTTTAATAGTTATGCCACTTCCTCTTGATTCTCGGGTATCTGCCTTCAAACTGTTACTAGTATATCTGTCGAATATAATATCTAGTCGTGATTATTCTGCAGGTATTCTGCAGTTGATTATTGAAGAATGGTTTGAAAACATTTTCATAGTATCCTGAAAATGTTTTGGCAATATCAGGGTTCAGCATGTGGATTACGGCTGCTCCATCAAATATTTTAGCTGTTACATTTGGTTGGCTGTGATTAAAGCTAATGTCATATTTTGTTTGAATGCAGTCTATAATATCCAACTTGTTGGTTGGTTTTCGGAGTTTGTCATCATCTGAAATACATGGTGGATACATTTGATCTTCATGGGAAAAGAAATCATCAATGTTCCCATCTCGTGCTTCAGATGCGACATACATTCTGCAGAACAAGTTGGAGTCTTAACGCAAGTTAGTAATCTTGGACTTTGCCTTATCGGTTTTTCTTGTTGTAGTCTTTAAGATGTGAATATTGCTCCGAGGAATAATTTCATGAATTGAATTTCGAACTTTATCGAGACGGAACATAATATATTCATCTTACTGCTGAAGTCCTACAGGAAATGCTTCCGTAACACACTTAACAGCTTCGACACTTGGAATAAGTTTGGAGCTTCCTTTTGACACCAAATCAATTTCTTGGAACAGATTTCCTTGTTCAATTAAGACGTTAATCATTTCGTTGACATGGGCCAAGAACCTTTTTTTAAAAGCATCGGTATCTTCATGATGCTTTGCGCCCACGATGTTGTCATCTTTTAAATTTGATTTCTCTTCAATTTCCTCAATTAAATAACTGATCCTAGGACCTGCTACCATCCACTGAAGCAGAGCATTTTCACTATCAAGGATTCCGATAGCTCCACCTTCACCCTTTATCACTTTGTTATTGTGTTCATGAAGCTGATCGTCAGATACTGCGGAAAATGGTGTGGCAGTTTTGGTGCTCGTAAACTTGCCACGAAGAAATTCAGCATGTATATCTGGATGTTTTTCTGGAAGGGCCTGTAGAGTGCATACAAATACTGGCAACCAACGAGAATAGTGGACTGCGTCCAACGCAAATGTCCACGTACATAACTGAGTCAAAGTATCCACGAACATTGTAAAGTTAGATGTAGAATACTCAAAACAAGTTGGACTAGAACGGACTCAAGTTCGATGAATATATTCCAGTATTGGAACTGATGGCATTCAGATGTTTCCGCAAAATCCACAGTTCAATGCCTTGGTCACTGATGCTGGAATCTGTTTCACATGCTTATTGAATGCTTGTACCTGTAGATAATGCAAGGCATTTTTACATTCGACGATGTGAGACAGGATTCTGCAACACCAGAACTTCCAATGCCGGCGGTTGTTACTAATTCAGTCCATCCACTGCAAGTTAACTCCTTCCCAAGTAAGTTAATGACCATCATTTTGATATGAAGGCCACCCATCATGAATATGATGCGATCCTCGCCATACTTGTCAGGAATTTTCCATTGTACTTGCTTCCCAATAGCATATACAGGTTGGTCACATTTAATCCCGGGTGCTTGATTTCCATTTAATTTTGCTGTTGCCATTACTGTGATATCCATCATATGACGTACCATTGCTGATGTCGTAACATCATCATTTAGAAGTGGAAGCAATGACGCCTTACATCTAATTTTTTGCATGAAAGTTTTTGTTTTGAATTTTGTTGTACGGGCCATAGTTTCAGACTTAGGAAATGAATACTTTGGGAATAGTCCGTAATGAAAGAAAGCTCAGTTCACATTAGGACGTGTAAGTAAACAAGACATTTTCTTTAATTATCAGGCTTGTTTTCAGTCATGACATTTGTTATCGGGATTGCTTTTGTAAAAAACCGTTACCTTAGTTATATAAACTTTTCAATGTGAACTGAGCTTTCTTTGATTCTTTGGGACCATTCCCAAAGCATTTATTTCCACAAAAAATGACCTTTGGAACCCGTATTTTAAATATTCATGTATATATATATATATACTTTGGTAATATGGGGCTTATCGTCAACCTCAAAACAGCGCCCTCTACCGCGTAAACACGACATTTTAGGACATACAATGTTTGACAAAATGAGCCCTACTACCCCTTAAAGTTTGTCCTATGAATTTAGAAATACCCTGTATAGTAAATTCATATTACAACAACATTTCGAAACAATAGTTTCAAGTTCTTTGTAAATACTGAATGAATATTTAACATTCAGATACTTTTAATAAGAGTTCAGATTAAAAAACAGTAGTTAACTTGTAAGTAAGTAATAAAATCAAAGTACATGCGATCACAGGTTCGCTAGTTTAATATAAAGATATTATCGTGGGTTGAATATCATTTGCTACAACCTGCCTCATCTAAAGCATTATTTTTCGAAATTCAGTTTCCCTATATTATTTAGAAGTATCTTTTAAGATTTTGAAATTAGTATTTAAAAGGGTTATTCCTCTACAATGTTTCAGAAGTTTTTTTTATCTCCTTTTTTGAAAAAATGGATTCTCTATTCCTCTTAATTTATTCGAAATCCGTTAGTTGTAATCAAACCAATTTGTAATCCACTTTCACTTATTGCATTGTAAGTTTTTTCAGAATTTCATTATTAATCCCATTAGTTCATGAAGATTTATTATTTTTTAATTTTCCTAAAACCTAATCTCATTCTCTTTTATAATTTCACTATCCATTACATTTATATCTTTTATAAAGTACTTTTTATTTCCAATATCCTTTTTCACCTTATAATTCGCATATGTTTTTTTTCCAAATAATTTGATAAAAAAAAATCTATATCTTGTCTAATCATGTGTTCTTCAAAATACGTATAATTCCATTTAGAGTCCCGAATTATTTATCAAAATTCAATATCTGTTTCTTTTAAATTTTTCCTATATTTTTATATTTATAGACCTCATAATCTTCTATTCTTTACATAATTTATTATACTTTTCTTTTCATTTAGATACAGTAATATTTTGCTTTGATTATCGAGCCTTATATTTTTTTTTAACTTTCCTTTTTTCTTCTTTTCTTCACATTCTTCATCAAACCAATCTAATCTATTAAACTTAAGCCTTCTTTTAACTCCCTATTTTTTTCAATTTCTAAATCTACAGTTTACAAAATATAATATTTCTTACCTTTTTGTTTCTTCTATTTAATCTCGTCCCTTATTGCTTTATCAGTAAATATTTTCTTATTACACAGTAATTAATAATATTTATTGTCAGTCATATTTATTGCGAAGGCATATTTATTGTCCGGTTGGCGATTTTCTCTTTCCATTTATGAATAATTACGGACGTTAAACTTGCTTTCAATTGAACTTTTGATGATGCCTTTTTGTAATTAATTTCCTTAGTGCCTTTCAGTGAAAGAACAAGGGGTTAACTCAATGGATTTTTCAGGATCATTTTTTATTTTATTGTCTTTTATCCCGGCGGCCCATTGCCGGGATCGAGAATGCTTTTAGGTGAAGCGTTCGCGCATCTGAGCCAAACATCAAGGGTATATGTGTTTGTGTGAAAGAAAACTTATCTTTCAGTATCTTCCATTTCACACTGAAGGCCTAAATAGATAAAAGCATTCCTGAATCCATGTTTTCAAAATGGCAGCGCCCATGTTGCCGATTTAGGCCTAGGACAAAATCTCGTGAGTGATTCAATTATCTGTGTTTTCAAGATGGCAGCGCCCATATCGCCGATTCAGGCTTAGGACAGAAATCTCGTGAGTAATTGTTAAACAATGATAAGCGCGCGAGCGGCCCATTGTTACGCAATTAACGAGTCCGTGCTCAGTGCTTTTCGGAGAAGAAAGTCACGCTTCAGATCGGCAGTTCGTTGGCAGTCTCGGTGCGGAGTGGATGTATTCCTGGTTTCCGCACAAGGCAGTTCGTTTCCAAGTTAGCTGCAGATAGGATTTGTTCCTTATTCGCTGAAGTGCAGTTAGTTCCAAGATCCCAGTGATAACGATTAGGATCCTCTATCACTGCGTTATTACGATAGCTGCGAAGTGATCAGCTATAGTGAAGCCGTTCGTTACCGCAGTGTGAAGTTCAAAGTTCCGTACTGCAGAACTCCAGTTTCTAAGTGAAAAGCTGCGATTAGTGTGCTTCTATTATTGAGAAGAAATCCCGATTGATTCTCTCAATAAAAACTGTGAAAGACAATGCTTTAAAGACGTATTCTCGGTGAAAAGCCATTTGGACGAAGATCGCTATTCTATTTCGAACGTGGGTCGCCATATTGGATTCTAGGAGAATTACCGATTCACGACGTGGATGTCCGAAGGAGACTTCGTAGTTCCCGTTCAACGGAAAGCAGAAATATTATCCAGTGAGTACTGTTTTATTTCCGTGAGTTTCGTACTCTCTTCGTCCAAACCCCGAAATCTTAAGATTAACTTTTAACCGAAGAATTGAGACTCAGGCAAGCGAGCCGAAGACGGACTTTCGATTAACTCGCACAGATAATATCTAACTTTAAAGCATGAAGTAATTAACGTTATAGAAATAGAAATGTATTTCTAATTTATTTATCTTTTGAAATTCTCTGTGAGAGATTGTATTCAAATTTAAAGTAAGATTGTTTTATTAAACGTTTTATTGTTTTGTTACACTTTCGCATTAATTTATTTTACCTTCCTAATTAAGCCTTGCATAGTCGGAATCATAGTAGCTCTCCAGTTAGCGATAAACCTCTGCCGAGGGAATTTAATTCGGATTATTTTTCCCCTCGTAAATTTATGGTCCCAGTGAAGTAAAAACGAATATAGTACATTCGTTCTACACTTGGTTATGGTGGAGTAATGTAATGTAATCCTCACACAAAGGGTTATTGGCCGTAATAATTAAACACACAGTATATACTATTGATGAGTCCTAATAAGGATAAAACAGCTGTACAGAATTCCCGTTGATGTGGGCTCAATGTGCAAAGGCATATTTATTGTCCGGTTGGCGATTTTCTCTCAGAACATTATATTGAGAAAAGTATTTGAAAGTTCTATCGAACGATACATCAGTCATTCACAAAAGTTTTTGCATTTGCAAGATACATGCAAAAATGGGAAAATTTTCATGTTGGCTATTGTGAGATGTTTCTGAAGGCACGTAAAAATGTTGATAAGAAATTTAAATCCGAAGAAGGGTTTAAATGTGAAATGGAACAAGACTAATTGTAACTTCATGTCATCAACATTTAATTTGTGCAAAAATCATCAATGAATCCCACAAAAATGAATTAGTAGCAATTCCAAGAATAGACTTGAAACCAAGCGATTCAAATTTGCCTTTCATTCTCAAACGAAGACAATTTCCAATAATTCCTGTATACGCTATGACAAGTAACAAATCACAAGGTCAAACATTTGATCATGTTGGAATAATTTTGAACGACAATGATACATTGTTTTTTCTCATGGACAATGATACGTCGCAATGTCGAGATCAAGAAATAAACAAAATGTTAAATTACAAATTACTAAAACGTATTACACATTGTATAATATAAACCACCAAACACAAAGAAAGGTAAATTTACTGAAGAATTAGAGAATCTATTCATAAAAAATGAAAATATATTGAACAACTGACCAACTTTCCAGGGAATAATCTGGCAAACTGACCATGAAGTGTGCGGCGGCTATCCCAGGTGTCTGGCACCAACCCCCGATATACCCGAGTTAAGCGGAGAAGGCCCCAACGGGCCGGGAAGTCATATATTCTCCGATCTCAATATTAATTTGCTAAATAAATAAAGTTTCTTTTAATGCTATAATTGCAAGGGTTCCGGAGAGAAGCGACGATACCCGGCTAGTTAATAATAGACAAATGAATATAATTTTGTGCTAAAGCATAAATTTAAGGACGACCCATAAAATTAAAAATAAATTAAAAAAATACTGAAAAAAGAAAGTACATTACCATAAGGACAACTAAAAAAAATGTCAAGAAAAAAAATTAAAAGAACAAGAAAAAAAAAATCCACGAAGACATTGAGGAAAAAAAAAAGTAAATATGCTGATTCAAACTGACATATTATATAAGTCCAAGATGCTAAGCATTAAGCTATAACTGACAACTGAAACGATATGGTTGCATTTCTAACATTTAAGCTAATATCGGAAATCCACAAGTGATTAAAATTGCTTCACACCAGATCCGCGTGAAAACACGGTGTTCACAGTCCTTTCAAAAATTTTAACAATTGAACATAATTTTGTGCTAAAGCATAAATGTAAGGGCTGACCCATAATAATAAACAAATGTAAATATAATTATAAAAATGGAGCCATTCCGGCAAGGCCGAGCTCTCTGGACGGCGCGGCGGTCTGCCATGTGTCCGTTGTGTCGGAACCTGGGTTCGAATCCCGGCGTTGGCATGGCTGTTTCTTTGTTCTTCCGTTTCTTCCCTTGGACTTACTATCTCAGGGTTATTCTGGAAGAGATATGAATTTCATGCCCCTTCTTGAATATCCTAGCCTTACCCTGACGTTCTAAGATATGGCTAGCCCGTGTTCCATGTTGGTCAAAGTGTATGAAAGGAAGGAATAAAAAAGGAAGTATGTTAACGTAAGGAAGAATATAGATAAACTTGGAAAAAAATAAAAAAAAAAGGTAGGAAACTAAGAAATAACAGAAAAAAAATGTAAAGTGTCACCTACTGAAAAAATCTCTAAATTTGTTTTTTCTATTCTAAATCCCTACACAAAAAATGGAATAGGCCTTGTCCACACCCCTAAAAAAGTTTGCAATGACATCAGAGAACTTAAAATAACCAATAATCACAAAGTCTTTTCGCTTGATGACAAAGATCTGTACACATCTTTATGTAAAGATTTGTTTATTACTGCTCTCAATTTCGTTTTAACAAACTCCTCCTTACCTTTTCATATCACAAAAGAACTCGTCATTGATTTGGTGATAATTATTTTTGATAACCAATACTTCACATCCAAAAACGATATTTAAATGAGAAGTGAACTGAAAAGTGAACTAAAATAGGATTTTTTTTTTTTTATTTACAATTGGTATTTACAATAGGTTGAATTAACCAACCTGATAATAGGATGAATAAGTGAACAGGTAAGTGATTTAATTCTAAGTCTTTTAGATTAAATTACTCAACACTTGTAATCTTTATACAATGTTCGTACGGTACGATGAAACACTTCCGGTTGAAGTTTTCCGTCTCGCATGTACCCGGGGATCCAGGACTGTTGTCACACCTTTGTATTCCACTTGAGAATTCCGGTATTCACGTAATGTTCCTTTCACAACTGGTAATAAAACTGCAATAAAACACTTTCAACGATAATATATTAATTCATACTGTATTCGCAAATGTCACTATATTAATACAGACTTATTCTTCAACTGATTTAAAGTATCATACTAAAACTCAATAGTAATTGCTCAATTAATATTTCATTGTAGCTCTAATATAATTATGCATTTAATTCTATAATCATTCCTTCATTTATGGCTGTTGCATAATAATTAACTACTTTTCCATTTCGACGTTTGTAATTCTCTATTTAACTTGTATGAACATTTAGCTTTAATATTCAACTTCGTTACGTTTCATTATTCTTTAATACTTATTTTGAAAAGCCATTAAACGCTAAGTAATAAACTGAAATATTACTTACTGTTTCTTGTGTGATATAGAGCTGCAGTTGCGACGTTCATGAAGTCCCGTTGAATTTGCCGCTCGTAGCTTTCGTTCCACCACTTGCAGAATTGATTCTTATGAATGCGCGGATTTCTCTAATCAATCTAATGAACTTTATTCCGTGCCTCGATAACTTCTTAATTCTTCTGTAGGTTTCCTTTGCTTCTTACGAATCATCTCCTGTCCGCTAATCGACAGCTAACTCTCATTGTTTCTACGCATTCGCTTTTCTTGACTTCGTCTGAGTCTCACATTAGGCTTACGTCATCGTGACGACATTGCTTCATTCCTACGGGGGAGGCATCGTAGCTTTTAACTTCGCGCACCTGCGCTAACTGGTGGATTGACCGAGGGAGAGAGAAAGAGACTGGAAACGAGGCAGATCGGCACTCATATAGGCGATTTTCGTTACGTCATGTGTTTAAATTTAATTTCCGTTTCTTCTATTATTAAATACAAAATTTAATTTGCATGAGAAGCTTTCTTTTAAAAAACACTTATTAATTATTCCAAGAATAATCACTTCAATATTTACAGGCAAAATCACGGTTGCTTCAGGGGCTTAGCCGCTTCGTGTTGCATTTCTAAAATCACAATGCAATACATAGAACACTTGGGTAATACTTACATAAAAAAACGCACTTTTTTATAAATGTTACGTTGACGATTGTCTCTTTATTACTGAAATACACAATGCTATCACAATTAATAATGGTTTCAATTCACTATCAGCAGAAATACAATTTACAAATGAAATTGAAACAGAAAATAAAATAGCTTTTCTTGATATTCTGATTCAAAGAGATAACAATACATTAATTACTTCTGATTTTAGAAAACAAACATACTCTGGTAGAATACTTAATTTCAATTCAAATGCTCCGAAAAAATACAAGATTAATATAATCAAAATACAAGATTAATATAATCAAAATACAAGATTAATATAATCAAAATTTTTATTGATAGAGCTTTTACCTATTCTTCCATGAACGCATCCTCAATCAAGAAATCAAAACAATCAAACAAATCCTCATCATGAATGATTTTCCTGTAAGTTTCATAAATCATAATTTAAAAAAAATATTCCGTAACATATATAATCCTAAATCCACCGAACAAAATTCAGAAGTAAATAATAAAATATATGTTAAATTTCCATATAACAAGGAATGGGAAATAAAATTAAAAACATGGCTAATGATTTACCTATTACTCCAATTTTCACATTAAATAACAAAACTGAAATTCAACTTATCCCTGAAGCAAGATAGTAATAATAATACAAATGAAAACAAAGAAGGAATCATATATAAAGTTCAATGTAAATGTCACAATTGCTTTTACATTGGTGAAAGTGGATTCTCATTGGAAAAACGCCTTTATTCACACAAATATGCATGTACCTCCCAAAATACCAATGCATCAATGATCGCCAAACATGCTGATAAAGAAGATCACGTACCGGACTTCCGAAATGCCACAATCATCAAATACGAAAAAAATTTCTTCAAATGGAAAGTCAAAGAATCAGCATACATTTATTTGTCAAATTCGTATAATGTAAAATTATCCAACAATAACACAAAATTTTATTGTTCTAATCTTTTGTTGCAGAGAAAACTACACAAGCAGATCACAAAGGACCTAAAACAACATTAATAGTCTCCGAGAAATAGCAGAACAGTTAAATCTCCAACTTCCACATCTCTATAAAACAACTTTTCCATCTTGACGTCACAGATCAGAATTCACCACCTGGAAAACATCTTCCCTGCGGACTACGTCATTCCCGACAATAACACAAAAAAAACGGACAACGTCATTCCTGACAGCACATCATTCCTGACAACGTCATCCCTGACGGCAGCATCAACAAGAACATTGTCACAGTCAGTCCATCTCGATCTTCACGTTGTTTGACGAGATCATGACTCTCCACTTTCCATATCATTGACTGAACTTTTTTGAATAATTTAAAAATTGCTTATTCAAACCTTCTCTCAAGACTTTGAACTTCATCTTGCTGATGATGGGGAATATGTTCCCCGAAATTGTCCTAGGACCTTTTTAATGCATTGTATTTTTTAGCAAGTTTCATTTTTAAATCCTTTTTTCAAATGAATTGATTTATGTGTAAGTCGTAGTTGTTTTTAAGAAAAAAAATGTAAATATACGGAATCGAACTGACAACTTTCACTATATGAGTCCGAGACCTTAAACATCAAGCAATTGCTGACAACTGAAATGAGATGGTTGCATTTGTAACATTTAAGTAAATACCGGAAATTACAATGAAAATGATGGCAAATATTTTGAACATGGGGTGCGTTGACTCCTGAAAATAATCTTTCCCTCCGTTGTTTTGGCCTCTGAACACGATGGTAAATTCCGTTTGTCGATCCGACCTTTCGATCGGGAGTTGTTAGGGGTGAACACACAGCGACGGACGATGAACAGGACAAACGCCATACCTACCAATTTTTTCGCTATCACAAGAGCTCCCAAATGGATCACAAAAAATTGAAACAGTGATTGTAGCTTCAGTCAAAAATTCGCTTTTCGTGATTGTTTATTATTTGACTTTTCAACCTTTCGATATAATTACAGCCCGATATGGGCATTTAATTAAATTGGGATTTATTTAAAATCTTACTATTTTTTTTCAAAAGTAAAAATTCGAATTTTTTTTTCAAGAAGATATTTGTAAAATTCTACAACTTGTCTAAATACTTAATATATTTATATTGTATACGTTGGTGATGTGCGACATTTTACGGACTGTGAATTTTTTTTTCAGACATATCAGAAAATCCCAGTTACTAACAATTACAACGGAACAGTGACTATGATTTCCTGAAACCGTGAAGACACCTAGCGGCAGTGTGATGAAATGAATATATTTGAGAAAACATGATATCGATAGAAGATAAGCGAAGAGAAGCAGTTGATAGGAAGGGGACTTAGGTTCAATCTTCCAGCTAAACCTAACCAAGCGTTTAACATAGTCGGGGTGGAAACAGCAGTGGCCATGATTACAGATCCGAATGAGGCCACAATGTTACGAGCGAAGGCAGGAAATGTTGTTTTTAAAACATGAAACATACAGCAACGAAAACAGAAGTCAGCCCTTTAGAAATTATGGCTCTTCGCGAATTGAAAGCTAACAGTGACATCATGATAGTGAATTCAGACAAAGGAACAATCACAGATAACATTTATAGTAGAATGGTTAACAAATTTTTAAGTGACACTCAGGGAGTGGATTTCTTCACTTGTGAAGAGAAAACACTTCCAAACAACAATCGGAAAATTATTCGTAAATTATTAGTAAATTCAGACATTGATACGGCAATCAAATTAAAAGACGATTCTTTAAAAGTTTCGGTTCTCAGAGCCCAACCTAAGATCCACAAACCCCCGGACGATAATGGGCTTTATCCAGTTCGGCCTATCATAAACTGTAAAGGCACGGCAGTGGAATTATTATGAAAGTTGATATACAATAAAACGATAAGCCTTAATGTTGTAAATAAATATGCAATAAACAGCGCCACAGAATTAGTAAAAGTAATAAGAAATACACAAATTCAGGAAGGATATACGAGTACATTCATGTCACTTAATGTGAAAGCATTATTCACGTCCGTGTCATTAGACATCATTTTAAAAGCAATAGAACATTTCGTTTTAAGAAGGTGCAATATTTCATTAACAAAGATAAATTTCACAGATTGATACCATTATTTACAGCCATGATGCACTTGCAAACATTTTCGCTCAATAGCAAAATTTATCGACAGACAACAGGATTGCATGATGGAAACTGTAACCCCTCAAAGACTAAAATCAAGAAAATAAGAAACAAGAACAAAATGTGGATTCCAAAACCTTGGGCAGCACTCAGGCTACCACAAAAGGTATTTGACTACAAAAGGAAAAAAAAAAATAAACAAATAAATAACAAACTCACTAATGGGCAAAATAAAAGCAATAATTTAAATTAGAATGCCTTTTGAGTCGAGCTGATACTCTGGAACGGCCGTTTCGAGCTTATTACGCTCTCCTCAGCCAGAGCTAATCAGCTAGTGCAGGACTCAAAAGGCGTACGAGGGGAGGTATTAAGAATACACGATGATTTAAATTATTGCTTTTTTTTTCATTAAGGGTTTGTTATTTATTTGTTTATTTTTTTTTCTTTTTGTGGTCAAATACCTTTTGTGGTAGCATGAGTGCTGCCCAAGGTTTTGGAATCCACATTTTGTTCTTGTTTCTTAATTTCTTGATTTTAGTCTTTGAGGAGTCACAGTTTCCATCATGTATTCTTAATACCTCCCCTCGTACGCTTTTTGAGTCCTGCACTAGCTGATTAGCTCTGGCTGAGGAGAGCGTAATAAGCTCGAAACGGCCGTCCCAGAGTATCAGCTCGACTCAAAAGACATTCTAATTTAGACAACAGGATTGTTTCTGAGTCTCAAGCCATTGTCCATTCTGGCTGAATGGGTTATGGGTTATATTGAAGACTCTGCCATAGGATTGCAGGAAGTAGGACATGTCCAATTGACGTTTTACAGGAGATACGTAGACGACATTATATGTTATTGTGAAAGTGCCATTCAGTTAGGTGTGCTCGATATTTGTGCTCGATATCTTTTCAAGGTACATCGTAACGTCCTATTTGATATTGAACATGAAAACAACAACAGCATACCATTTTGGGATGTATTAATAACAAGAGGGCAAAAAGTGATAACCAATGTGTACAGAAAACCGACGTTTTCTGGTGTTACACATAATTTATTTGTCGTATGGCCCATTATCATTCAAGTAAATTTGGTATCGATGTTTGCATTTAGGGCTTTCCGATTTTCAAGCAATGAAGAAGGTTTCCATAACGAAATATGCACTACCATGTTCTTCTACAAATTCTCTTCTTTTCATATTCTTGTAATGTATAAAAGTAACTCCATAAACACTTTCATACTATTTAAATGATTTATTTAAATCCAAAATAGCGAATTTCCGGGAATAATATTGCGTAATTCCCTTCTTCAAGCAAAAATTCTTCAAGGGAATTACGCAATATTATTCCCGAAAATTCGCTATTTTGTATTCAAATAAATCATTTAAATACTATGAAAGAGTTTATGGAGTTTCTTTTATGCATTACAAGAAATATGCACTATTCGTGAGATTTTAGCTAATAATGATTACCCCGATCAGTTCATCAATATACATATGAAAAAAGTGATGGAATAATATTATAAAAATATGAAAGAGTCAGTAGGTCAGCCTGTGCTTAAATAATTACCCATACCATACCACCATGAAGTCTTTCCAGCGTTAAATAAGATGTGCAAACCTTATAAAATTATGTTGACTGCTTCAGCTACTAGAACAGTTTACAACATTATACGTAACGTAACAAGAAGTGACATAACAACAAAAAAAGGGATAGTGTATGCGATCAAGTGCGGGTACCTTCTATATTGGGGAAACTCAACGAAGGGTGGAGGACCGAGCTTAGAATCACCCTGTATATTAGAGTTATATTATAAGATCATTTGGAAACAATAGTTTCAAGTCCATTTTGAAATATACAATGAAAAAGTTCAAAGAGCGTACAAATACATTAGAAATAAAAGAAAAACTCAGCAGACTAAGAGTTCACTGATCTCTTTTTTGAAATTGTGATACGGGAATCAAAGATGGAACATTTCTGGTTTCTTGAACTTCGTCAGTTGGATCCGCCAGTACCCAGTATCTTATATCTCTGTGAACTCAGAAAACATATAAAGAAAACAAAAGTAAACACCACAATGGCCGTCCAATTAAAAAAACATCAAAAATTAAATAAAGAATAAAAAAGACCAATCAATTAAATCCCGCTAGCGATCGCTTAGCATGTAAGGCATTAATTGTTAAATAAGAAATATACACTGCAAAAGTTTAACTTGCATACAAATAATGAGAAATAAAAGAAAAAATACATATGACTTAGAGTTCAGTGATCTGTTTTTTGAAATTGTGATAATTGAAGGGCCATTGTGGTGTTTACTTTTGTTTTCTTTATATGTTTTCCGAGTTCACTGAGATGTAAGATACTGGGCGGATCCAACTGATGAAGGTTAGGAAAGCAGAAATTGTCCACCTTGGATTCCCTGTATAAAAATTTCAAAAAAAAATTCAGTGAACTCTTAGTCTAGTGAGTTTTTCTTTTATTTGTTATTCATTTTTAAGTACTAAATATTTAAATGAATACCTGCATGAATATTTAACATTAAGATACTTTTAATATTAGTTCAGATTAAAAAAGAAAAAAAAAACAGTAGTTAACTTTTAAGTAAATAATAAAAAAAAAGTACATGCGATCACAGGTTTGTTAGTTTAATATAAAGATATCATCGTGGGTGGAATATCCTTTGCTAAAACCTGTCTCATTTTCTTCAAAAGCTTTATTTTTCGAAATTCAGTTTCCCTATATTATTTTGAATTATCTCTTTAGATTTTGAAAGTAGTATTTAAAAGGGCTATTCCTCTATAATTTTTCGGAAGTTTTTTATCTCTCTATTTGCAGAAAGGGATAATATTTCGTTCTCTCTATTTATTTGAATTTGTTCGAAATCCCATATTTCTAATCCTCTCTTACTTATTCCATTGTAAGTTTTTCATATGTTTCCTTTCCTAATAACTTAATACAAAACATCTCCATAACTTGTCAATTCATGTGTTCTTCAAAATTCGTAAAATCCCCTTTAAAGTCACGAACTATTTATCAAAATTCACTACCTGTTTCTTTGAATTTTTTTCTATATTTTTATATTTATAGCCCTAACAATCTTCTATTCTCTATACAATTTATTTTACTTTCTCTTTTCATTTTGATACAGTAAGCGGGAATCCATTAATTACATGAGGTCAAAAGGGGGAGGGGGGGGTCCGGCAAAATCTCACAAAATCACACCAAGGGGGAGGGGGGGGGGTCAACGAAAATCTCATGTAAACTTTTTCATTCAGAGAAAATATATATTATAGCAAGTTTTCCGTTTTTTTTTTGGTTGTAAAAATTTTATGAAATCTTACTAAGGGGGAGGGGGGGTCCAATTTTTTTAAAAAACACCTCACGTAATTAATGGACGTCCCCTACTATTTTCCTTTGATTATCGCGCCTCTTATTTTTTTTTTTTTAACTTTACTTTTTTCTTCTTTTCTTCACATTCTTATCAAACCAATCAAATACTACATAATATAATAACAATCAAATCTATTTAATTTAAGCCTACTTTTAACAACTATTTTATTTTTTAAATTTCTAAATTTTCATTTTACCGAATATTATACAGTCAGACCTCGAAATAAGGTCACCCGCATGTTAGGTCACCCCGCATATAAGGTCACTTTTCTAAAATCCCGGCTCATTGAATAGGAATTCTATGATATGAGATGTGGGATATATGGTCAGGTCTTAAATACCGTAATCGCATATAAGGTCACTTTTGTCTATGATTTCAGTGCCACACTGATTCAATTCCAAGAATTTTTCCGTGGGTACGATCTTTTATCGGCGTCATTTCTCCTTCTGACGGAGGGGACAGCTTTCCCACGCCTGGACGAGTGGGAAGGATATTTCTCCCTTCCCATCGCGTCACGTGTCCATCGTTTGTTCACCAGGAAGTCGAAGGAAAGGATCTCATTCCAACCGTTTCTGTGCGTGTGTTATGATGTCCACAAAAAGAAAAACGTTGTCTCTATCAGAGAAAAAAAAAATCTTCAAAGATTTTGAAAAATCTAATGTAATCGAAAGCATGTTTTGCCAAAGAGCGTGGGATACCACGAACGACTCTCAACAATATTCTGTCCTTGCATACTGTTGCAGAAACATGTAATGGAAAGAGAAAAAGGAAGCGTTTATCACCGTATGAGAAAGTTGAAGAAAGCCTTCTCCAATGGATAAAATTTGCTAGAGCACATAATACGCCTATTTCGTGCATAGTACTGAAAGAATAAGCTCTACAAATAGCCGCCGAATTAGGAGAGAACGATTTTATGGCGAGGAATGGATGGATACAGAGATTTAAATTAGGACATGACTTAATTTTTAAAACAGTGTGCGGTGAAGCCGGTGATGTGGATGATACCGTTTGAAGTGATCGGAAGAAATCGGTGTTAGATGACATTTTGAAGCGGTATGAACATTGCGATATATTCAATGTTGATGAATGTGGACATTTTTTCCGGGTCTTTCCCGACAAAACTCTTTCTTTCAAGAAAGAAAAATGTACAGTGGGGAAAAAAAGTAAAGAAAGACTGACAATTTTTTTAGGAGCTAATATGGATGGCTCTGAAAAACTGAGATCGCTAGTTATCTAAAAATTTCCAAAGCCACGTTGCTTTACCTTTGGATTATGATGCAAACAAAAAAGCATGGATGAATGCTAACATATTTGAGAAAACTATATGGCATTTTGATAGTTACTTTTTGTAAAATAAAAGAAAAGTTGTTTTCATCGCAGACAATTGCCCTGCTCATATCAACATACCTCAGTTGAAATCAATTGAGCTCGTTTTCTTACCAAATGTTACGAGTGTTTCGCAACCTTTGGATCAGGGAGTCATTCAAAATCTGAAATTGTACTACAGAAAGCTCTTTCTGAAAGATTTCATTTCAGCAATTGATGAGAAAAAAATTTTCACGTGTTTGTGTTAGATGCAATTTTTTATATTCATAAAAGTGGGAGCTTGGTGTCAAACACATATTCCTTTAGCTGTGTTAATACAAGATCTCAGAAATCGCGGCTGTGCTATAGAAGGGGAAAGTGAATACATGAGAATTGATGATGAATTTGCTACCACTTCTCAAGCTTCAATTTCCGAAATTGTTTCGAAAGTTTTAGATTCCGATGCAGAAGAAAGTGAGGATAACGACAGTGATATTGAAAGTGAAGCGGTGACACAAGCAGAAGCGCTCAGAGCATTAAATGTCGTAAGACATTTGTTTTTTCGAGCCATGAGGGAGCTGAAGAACATTTTCAGAAATTGCAAAACTTAGAAAATATTGTACAAAAGATGAAACCAAAATCGCGACAATCCTGTATTATGGATTATTTTAAGTAGGGTTAGTTGTACATCAGTACTTTGCTTGAGCATACTAGTACTTTTTCTAAAGACTTTGTTCCGATTTACAATTTTTAAAAATAATTTCTTTCTAATTCTTAATTTTAATTGGTTCAACTAAATTAAAAAAATTATAACGTAATAAACTGATATTTTTGTACGTATTAAATTTTATAAAGAATTATACTGTATTTATATAATGCTTATTTATTGACAAATGCGTATGAATCGGATATAAGGTCATCCCGCTAATAAGGTCACTTTCGCGAGGTCCCAAGGGGTGACCTTATATCGAGATCTGACTGTATTCTTACCTTTTTCATTCTTCTTTTAAATCTCGTCCCTTCTTGCTTTATCCGCAGAATGTTTTCTTATTAAGCAATAATTAATAATAAGACAAGTGAATATACTTTTGAGCTAAAGTCTAAATTTAAGGACGCTCCATAAAATGAAAAAAAATAATGAGAAAAGGAACTACATTACTGTAAAAACAACTAAAAAAAAAGTTGTGAAAAAAATAAAAAGAACATAAGTAAAAAAAGAAAAAAAAATCTACGAAGATATTGAGAAAAAGAAAATAGATATGCAGATTCCAACTGAGAACCTCCTATTTATTAGTCCCAGATGCATCAAGCTACAACTGACAACTGAAATGAGATGATTGCATTTCTAACATTTAAGCTAATAAATCCGCATGAAAGCATAGTGTTCAGAATAATTTCGAAGGTTTCAACAAGTGAATATAATTTTGTGCTAAAGAAAACATTTAAGGGGCGAACCATAATAATAATAAATAATAGTAATAATAATAAAAATTAAATATAATAATAAAAAGGAAGCCTGGCATGGCCGAGCAGTCTAGACGGCGCGGCGGTCTGCCGCCTGGCCGTTGCGTCGGGGTCTGGATTCGAATCCTGACATTGCCATGACTGTTTCTTTCTTCTTGCGTGCTTCGTCCGTTTCTCTCTTGGGACCTACTATCTCAGGGTTATTCTAGACCAGCATTCGCCAACCGGTAGTCCACAGCCCACTGGTAGTCCGTTGAAAGTTCTTGATGGTCCATCGAAAAATTAGAAGATTATTTCAATTTTAACCTTTTACAGCCCTTTGTCCAATATTTTAGACTTTTTTTAAAAAATTATCTTTAATGGGTGCATCTTATATTAATAAAATAAAAGTTTTCTGGTTATTTTAAATTCATATTAGTGGATCGCCAAATTTAAAATTATACAGTTAGTGGTCCATGAAGTTGTAAAGGTTGGCAACCGCTGTTCGAGACGAGATATGAATTTCGTCCCCCTACTTGAATATCCTAGCCCCATCCTGACTTTGTCAGGTAGGGTTTGCCCATGGTTCATAAAAAAAATCCAACGTGAACATTAGGAGAAAAAAGATTAACATATACAGTGGAACCCCGCCATTCGTCCGCCTCGCTGTTCGTACAACTCGTTATTCGTCCAACTTTTTCAAGTAAAATTGAACTCGCCATTCGTACGCTTGCTCGCGATTCGGATAGCGAGACCTTGTTATTGGCCGCCCTACGCGATCGCTTCAGTTCAGTCTCTTGCTAGTTTCCGTACGCTACGCATCATCCACGCAAGCTTCATAAAACTTTGTGATATTTTATTGTTTTTTTTTTATTATTTTTATTGAAAATAGTGCATCCATGGATCCAAAAAAGATTACTGATTCAACTAAGCCTAAAAGGAAAGCAGTGAGAACGACAATTGAATTGAAAAAAAGTACTCGTTGCGAAGTTTGAAAGTGGAACTCGTGTCTCTGACCTGGCAACTCAGTATGGCATGGCGAAATCAACCATATCGTCTATACTGAAAAAGAAAGACATAATAAGAGAGGCCTGAATATTAATTGTTTTCATAGTTTTTATGTATTTTACGCTTAAAGTATTATTACAAAGGTTTAAATAAGCAATCATCTCTGGGTTCTGGAACGGATTAATCCGATTTACATTATATCTTATATGAAAAAATGATTCGCCATTCGTACAAATATCCACTCGAACTGCCTCCTGGAACGGATTGTGTACGAATAGCGGGGTTCCACTGTATATATATATATATATATTGTGACAATACTCATATGTCGATTTATTATAACTATTAAAATATTAGAATATTAATATTATTATCATTATAAAGACAAAAGAAATGTCAATTAAGAAAAATAATTTCAAAGTAATTATTTTGTAAAAGCTAATGGCGAAAGACTTCGTTAGGGGCAGTTTTAATTGTTGTCAGTGATTTTTATTTTAGTTTAGGCTTTAATTTATTTTAATTTAGGATTTTAGGAGATAAATCTTTTAAATGTAACTTATTAGGATTTAATGCAATTTAGTGTTAGAAATTTAGGTGTTTTAAGTAGTTGTGTAATTTAAGATTAGTTGAATTTAAGGATTTTAATAAGGAATTAATTTTCTTTTGTTAATTAAGCTGAGTTTATTTGAGTTTGGAAATTTCCTATTCTTAGGAATTTCCTTGTGGCCATCATTCCATATTTGGAATTGTTGTAAGCATTGTAATTCTATTGGTTAATTAGCATTATCACTCCATGTGAGGTAATAATGAGGTAATCTCCCTTATTTGGGTAGATAGGCAATCCTGCTATCCGTATGGTCTGTGCGACGCGTGACGTCACACAGCGGCGCTCTTAAAGTTTATAAAACGGGGTGTTCAAGGAAGATCTCTCTCTCTCGCCGCAGTTTTGCTCTCTTAACCTTTGCTACAATGCACCCAGCCTCGACGATCGCCGCGGACGATGTATTGGCAGCCGCGCCTCAAATTCTCGATGCGTTTGTTAGAAATAGGGTGTGTTAAATCAAGTTATCTTTAGTTAGAATAGGCAACCCGTGGATAGCCTACAATTTCTACAATTTATTGGTGCGAAAAATTACTGAAATTAATTTGCAAGATAAAGCTTGCAAATTTTGTGTTCAATGCACGTGTACACCCGTGCAGGATTCCCCAAGTTACTTAGTGCTTCGTAAGTGAAAATTTGTGCTTCGTAATTTAGTTATTTAGTGCTTCGTAAGTGAAAATTTGTGCTTCGTAGTTTAGTTATTTAGTGCTTCGTAAGTGAAATTTCAGTGCGTCGTAATTTAACTTTATGCTTCAAGAAGTTATAAGCCATAGCTTCGCCGAAAGTATTATTCTTGCAGTGTTGTGTCATATTATTATTTCGCAGTGTCGAATAAAAATGGTTAAGTTTAAATTAATGTGGTGAATGCGTTGTGCTTCTTTGTGCGTGAACGTGAAGTGTGGTTCCCCCACGCTCCGAATGGATTGGATTAGTCAGGGCATACCATGTAACGACTTTGGAGGGGGTAGATAGAAAATTCACCGAACGGACTTTTCGGTTGGCGCCCAACAAAATACCCGAACAACCCCTGAAGGACTAAAATTATCACGTGGTACCGTTATAATATATATATATATATATATATATACGGGATCGAACTGATAACTTTCTATATATGAGTCCGAGACCTTAAGCATCAAGCAATTCCAGAGATCTGAAATGAGATGGTTGCATTTCCAACATTTAAGCTAATACCGAAATTTCTAATGAAAATAATGGCAAATGCTTCGAACATAGTGTGCATTGACGCCTGAAAATATCCTTTCCTTCCGTTGTTTTGACCTCTGAACACGACGGTGAAGTCCGTTTGTCGATCCAACCTTTCGTTCGTGAGTTGTTGGGGTGAACAAACACGGAAGGACGGACGAACAGGACAAACGCAATAGCTACTGATTTTGTCGCTATCACAAGAGCTCGCAAACGGGTCGCTAAAAATTGAAGCAATGATAGTAGCTTCTGTCAATAAAATATCACACATTCGCTTTTCGTGATTGTTTATTATTTGACTTTTCAACATAGGCTATTATTACGGCTCGATAAGGACATTTCATTAAATTGGGATTTATTTAAAATCTTACTCTTTTTTTTCAAAAGTGAAAGTCCGATTTATTTTTTGGAAAAAGATATTCGTGAAATTCTACAACTTGCTTAAATGCCTAATGTATTTATATTGCATACGTTAGTGATGAGCGATATTTCACGGACTGTGCTTTTTTTCACTGATATCAGAAAATCCCAGTTACTAACAGTTACAACTGACCTGTGACTGTGATTTCCTGAAACATTGAAGACCTCTAGTGGCAGTATGATGAAACGAATATATTTGAGAAAACATGATATCGATAGATGAGAAGCGAACTTCTTTCCTTTAATGTTTATATTATAAAGACAACAACGGATAATATCTGTGAAAAAACTAAACAAAAAGCAAATATAGTTCATCTGTTATAAGAAATATATAGAATCATTTTGATTTGGAAAACAATGCCAAATGAGTTAACTGTGACTGCGAATGAAAGTGTGACTTCACGACTACACGCTCTCTCTCCGTCGATATCAGTAGAGTAGCACTGCAATGTCAGTAATACCCCAGACGAACTGTGTTTAAAGAAAAAAACAGATTGGAGAATGCGGGGATAAATCGAAACATTGAAATAGAAATTTCTTGTAAAAAATAAATAAAACGTAATTGATATTTTCAAAGTTAATTGCTGAAATTAGCTGTTATTTTAATATTTTACAATAATTATTTCTTAATATTCAATTTTGTATGTTATTATTTGAGATAATTTAATAAATAAGTTTTCGAATCTTATTTATATTGGATATTATTTTGTATTTACAAAATAAAAATATATCTACCTACTTTTATTTACTAATATTATTACCTTTATTTATATATTATTATACATTATTATTTTGGAGAACTAATTGCAAATTTGTATAAAAAGGACTCAAGAAAAAACATTAACATTAAAAAAAAATCAATGGTAAACATATAACATTTTATTGTTGATGTTATTCACATATTGCTATTATGATTATAATGAAATCATACTATAAAGTCCATAAAAACATTTTTCAATGATTCTTTATGATATATTTTATTCTCTACAAAAAATAAATTTAAGTTAATAACGACAACTAGGTAATTTATATATAATCATTTAATTTTTTTTTTTCATTACAACAATTTTTCAAAGGCAATGTTCTGATCACAACAGGGTAAGAAACACTGTTACTGCACTGACTATTCCAGTTTTATGAAAGCTGTTATCACTGTAAAACTGAAACACAGTCTAGCTTATCATTTGTTTTGTATTAGAATAAATTTAATCTTTGACACATTTGTCATAGAGAATAAAACAAGTTAAAAATTATTAGGATGAGTTTAATGAATGTGCTCACGGTTAAGGGTCACTTTGCATGGCCTTTAAGTTGATATTTCACAACCAGAATGACCTGTTTGGAAATTTAAAATTTCATATTAAATCTTACAGCAAATATTGTTAACTTCTAAATAAAAGAAAAACATTAAGTGGTCCATAGGTATTTATTTGTTTTCTAGTTTTGTTCTAACATGTCATTTTCTTCGGAAAGTGTTATTGTTTTTTAAAGAAGTGTTAGCATAATAGTTCTTCAAGATGCGACAGGACGCTATTAATCGAACTATAAGTAGACACAAAAAGAGGCAAAAAACGGAAAACGAAACGAATAGACATGTTTAGAAAGTAACTGACAAAACTTTAAACATTGTAATATTACTGAACTCTTCAGGACTTCTATTTGAGGACATTATTCGTTCCATTTTATTTTGAATTGTTTTAATTTCTTTGTATTTGCCTCGACAACTAGTTTCCTTTCTTAAGTAATCATTTCTGATTCAATCTGTTCTGAGGCATTCTTTCACATGTCTGAGACATTTCATTTCTGATGCTCGTGTTTGGTTAATTCTTTTTTCCTTGTGCCCAGCACTATGATCAATGTTCATACGGCCATTACCTCATGATACTTTCATTACTATGTCTTTAGTTTGTTTGCTTGTTTTTTTTTTCGTTTTTTTTATTTATTGTGTACAGTACAATTACGCAAATGCGTTAAACTATATTTTAACAAGATACATACTGTAAAATAAAAAAAAATCTAGTTTATAATATATCTTTTAATGTTTCAAATTTACATGAAAAATTACAATTTAATGGAACCAAACAAAAATATTAAAATGTAAACCAATAAATGGTGTTATTCTGCTCACATTACTTTAAAAAAAATTAAGTTATTGCTGCTTGTTTCATTCGCCGCTAACGTTTCTATGATGCAATGTCTCTTCTCCTCCTAAAAAGCTTAACTAACTGCCAAGTTGACTCAAAATATGGAAACGAATTTAGTTATTTAAAAAAAAAATTACGCAGGGCCAGGACAGATTACGATAGGAGCCGGTTTACCGAAGGCCGGGTTTGAGAGGTTTTACAGTAAAAGAGTTTGCTCTGAAATTCTTTTCCACATTTCTTAGGGAAAAAAAAAAGAGATAATTTTACGAGATTTTTTTTTCTATTTTCGAATTTTTATTGTCCGTCACAGTTGACCTATGATTTCTAAGTTGATTTTTTTCGTTTAATTTTTACAGGAAAAAACCCACACCATTTTATTACTATTATAACTTTCGTAACGTGGATGGGGAGCGTTGGCCTCTATTACCTTTTACGTTGCTTCGGCCTATGAAAGCCTTGATGAAGGCCGTTTGTCAATCCGATTTTTCGTTTAGGAGTTTTTAGGAGGGTACAATGACAACAATGCCAAATATCTCGAACTTGGTGGGTGCGGGGGTGTTGGTACCTCAAAATACCCCGTTCCTACGTCGTTTTGGCCTCTGAATTTCATGGTGAAATCCATTTGTTGATCCTACCTTTTCTGTTCGGGAGTTGTTAGGTTTGTTTGGGGGCCCGGTAGCCGAGTGGGTAAGGGTACTTGGCTGCGGGTTGGAGGTGACGGGTTCGATTCCTGGCCACGCCGGAGGACGGGAATTTTTCCACGCTTCTTTCTCCTCGAAACGGGCCCTAGGGTCTACCCAGCCCTCTATTGAATGGGTACCGGGTTTCTTTCCCGGGAGTTAAAGGCGGGAGAGCGACGGACCGACCCCCCGACCGTCAACTTTGTCCCGTAGGTTTCTGAACACTGGAGCCTACCCTCCAGCTGCCTTACTCGGTCCTCTGGGCCTGATCGCAACTTTAACTTTAAGTTAGTTGTTAGGTTTGTACAGGTGGAGAAGAAAAACCGTGATATCATTTTGGTCGAATCAGAATACATCCCAAATCGTTCGTTAAAAATATGATATGTAGTTGGGATTGATAAAATCTCGAAATTAAATCCTATATGGAAAATATATTGTTTCAAAAAATACAACTGAACTCCCATGATTACCAAATGAAGTCCGATTTCCATTGAGTAGTTCTAAATTATTTTCTTTAACCAGCTCAGGTAATTTTAAATCCTCGTTGTATTTAACTTTATCTTTAGGATTACTAATAATCTTACCTCTTCCAAATCATTCTAATTACACAGGCGTTCAAAACCCTAAGGACGACCACTTGTTCCAATGGTTACAAACACAAAATCAGACGAAACAGCTTGTGGCAGTTTGCAAACTTGTGGACGAGCAGTAGAAACAAGGCGCACATGCAACTCTGTGAATCATGCGCATAGAGATCACGTGGTATCACTTGAAATGGTTAAAAGAAAAATTGGCATGGTAGGTGAATTGTGCTTGAAAGGATCGTTTGATGTGAAGGAAAGAAGTGACGAACGTGAAATTTTCGATATTTCACAAAGACATCATCCAGATGATTTCACTCGGGGAAGTATTATAGGAAAGTTTGAAGGCCGCAGAGTAATTGATGTTGAAATGATGTTTGGAATCGCCCATAGTGTTATACTCCTCATCCGGGCAACATTTGAAACCATTGAAATGTGTTCCTGACAAATGCGAGGAAATCGCCCTCTATCTACGACGACAGAGGAAGACAGATTTTTAGCTGTAACAGCAAATCGTAATCGCCACACCACGTCTGGTCAGCTTAAGAATCGCCTCCATTCCACCACAGGAACGTAGATATCCCGACAAATTGTGTGGAGAATTATATGCCTGAAGGCTTTAGTCTGCGTGGCTCTATCACCGTAGCCCAAGTTCGCAAAGGTGTCGACTCCATTGAAATTGGACAAGTTTTCAATCGGTCACTTAATCATCCCAGATTAGAGTCGTTTCAGTTTTTTTCAGATCGTTGACATCAGCTGATATGGCGTCAAAGTGGTACTTTAGTCAAATACACACATGTAAATATAGAAATAAACAGACAAAGAAATCCTGTACCAACAATACAGGTTTTAGGATTTCTTAACAAAACAACAAAGATAAACAAACACAAAACATGAAAAAAAAATTAAACCAATGACTAGTGAAGGTATAAAATTCCTTTATTCTTTAATGAGTTTAAGAAATCTTCTCTAGTTTTTAACCTACGTGGATCCAAACATCTCCAAAGGACATGATCAGGATCCTCATTTTCTCCAAGAGCACAACGGCCACACATTGGATCATCTTCCTTTCCAAATCTAAAAAGATGACTAGTAAAATTTCCGTGGCTTGTTAAAATTGGTTTACAACAGAATCGTCGAAGAGACAGTTGGTTTTTCGGGAGCTGTCCCCCTTAATTGATTGGCTCCATTGGTTTTGCCAATTGGCCAACTGATCCTCTTTTGTAATTCCATGGGAAATACTTCTGGGCCAAGACAGGGATAAGTGATATCATTTAAACAAGTGGCATTTTTGGCTTCTCTGTCAGCTTCTTCATTACCAATAATGCCAACATGGGCTCTAACCCTAAAAAATTTAATAATCCTTTCATTAGAAATAAAATTTAAAGTAGAAACATAAGTATCTCTAGACGTCCTGTTCATGTAAGAACAGTTAGCAACGGAAAGAAGAGCGGCTCTGGAATCCGATACAATGGCAACCCTGACACTGCACCCACTCCAGAGAGCATGGCATAAAGATACAGCATGAGAAATAGCCCCCAGTTCCGCTTGGAAAACGGAAGCCTCATCTGCGAGACGTTCTCTACTAATATCATGAATAGAGCCCGAAGCATCCTTAATAATGTCAGAGAAGCCTACATGATTATCCATTTTGGACCATCAGTAAAAATTGAAAGGTTGAGCGCAACAGTGGTCTAACCCTCTTTTTTAAAGAAGTGAGATATTGTATTGCAAAGTTGAGATAAGCCTGTTTTTCATGTGTTTCTGTTACATTCATTTTATTTGTATCAGTACTTACTCTGAACCTTATTAATCTTAGTCATATAAGACAAAATGTCTTAAGATGAATTGAAAAGGCTGAAATTAATTAAATTCTGGTACTTGAAACATCACAGAATGGGTTAGACCACTGTTGCACACAACTTTAACAATGAATTTCAAAAAATCATTTTCCATTTCAGAACAAAATATAAACAACCCTTGAAACTTACAGAAATATACTTTTATTTACTACACTAGTATTACAGCCACTAAAAATATCATGACATATAATAGGAAATTAATGAAAATAGAAGTAATAAAAAATCATGTGTTTGAATGTAACCAGGTTTATCAAAGTCACCAACTTCACGTCTATATTAGAATATTTAAGAAATATGATTTAGAAACAAAAATAAACTTCATTGTGATTATATCAGTGTTTCTCAACCTTTTAGTACTTGCGACCTAATTTTCAATCACAATTCTCATCGCGCCCCCCCTACAACCAAAAAAAAAAAAACAAAAAAAAACCTCCAAACCTATCTGTTCAACCAAAAAAAAAAAAAAAAAAAAAAAACCCTCCAAACCTATCTGTTCAACCAAAAAAAAAAACAAAAAAAACCTCCAAACCTAGTTTTTTAATAAGATTTTTTTTCGATATACTCGCGCCCCCCCTTTAGTTTTATCACGCCCCCCTAGGGGGGCGCGCCCCACAGGTTGAGAATCGCTGAATTATACATAATCAGGTAAATCAAAGAAACCATCTTCATGGCCATGTCCTTCCTGATCAGCAACGGAACAGAGATCATTGAAGAAACCATGATGTATGGGTGGTACATATTAGAAGCTCTTTGATATCTTTAAGTTTACTGGCTTTGATTGGCCTTGGAGATTTGTGTTTTACAGGAAGCTCAATTTGTGCAAGATCAAGAGTGTGTTTCTCTCTGCGTGGTTTTTCCTTAGTGACATTTACTGATCTGTAACACTCTAGTTCTGACAGTGAATGTTTAAAATGACAGTGGTTGTTTGTGCACGTGACTTGATATGCCTCTTCTGATTGATAGAATTGGGTTAGATTATGGTTGCACTAGAAATTGTTACTATTATTTTGAGAACAAAAAATAACAATGCTGTAAAATCACGAAAAATGTTTCGATTAAGCGTAAATCAGTTCTAATACATAGTTCAAGGTTAATGATAACAGATGGCGTAGTTAACTCTATTTCGACCTCGGAGAGGGTTAGACCACTGTTGCACTCAGCCTTTCAATTCTAAAATTGAATAATTCAAAATTTCCCTCCCACTTATTAATCTCAAATGGTTGCTTCACACTAGGATGAACCCTTAATTGTGGGGGTACTTTTTGGATATATTCTTGATTTAAAATTCTCTCATTATGCTGAAATATGGATTTTGCCTGGATCCACAATGGGACAATACCGCACAGAACATATAAAGCCTCCGTAGAGACTGTTCTGTACGTTCGAGCTATAGCGATTAAGAATGGTCTTCCGATTGAGTCCATTGCTCTTTTAATTTTAATATTCATAATGGAGCCAGCCCAAACTTCAGCCCCATACAACAGTTTTGGCGCAATCAATGATTCAAATATCATTTTCCTAATCTTTGAGGACATACCCCCTTTTTTGGGGATAGCCGAAATATGAACATTTACTGCTACGGTACCTTTTTATTAATATTAATAAAATGATCAGTCCAGGTTAACTTATTGCTAAAAGTAAGACCCAAAATTTTCAAGTTATCTTTTATTTTCATTTTCTGATTATTATTCAATTTCAAAACGGGCTTCTTTAAACATTTTTTCCCCGGAACTAAGATAGCAGCAGCTTTCTTAGTATTAATGATCAATTTATTAACATTTGCCCATTTGTGTAGTACCTGCCAAAATGACTCCCGTAACTTTTCAATCTTATTAATTGAAGAAGCCGCAATCAGAACCACCGTATCATCGGCAAACCACCGTATCAATAGCACCCTCAATATCCAAGGATCTTTTCCAATCATCAAACCGCTCAAAAAGATCCTCCATCACCATTAGCCAAAGGGTCGGTCCAAGGTTACTCCCTTGGGGGCAACCCTTAGTTATAGATCTGAAAGAATTGTTTAATTGTATTGATCTATCTCTTAAAAAAGAGGAAGTTAAAATAAGCAGATTTCTCGGACACCTTTTACGTTTTAATACATGCAATATCTAAGAATGACATGCATTGTTAAAAGCATTCTCAATATCAATAGAAATAGCAGTTGAATGTTCCCCCAGTGCTTGGTGATTGCGAACAAAAAGGATTAAAGAACGGTTTGCCATAAGAGTGCTATGATTCCTTCTAAAACCAAATTGTTTAGAAGAAAAAAGGTTATTGGATTTTAGTTAGTGATAAATCCTATTATTTAAAAACTTACCCAAGATCTTACCAATGACCGGCAATATACTAATTGGTCTAAATCGGCCATCTTCTTTAGGTAAGAGAATCACCTTGGCTCTTTTCCAAACTTTGGGGAAAACTCCACCATCTAAACATTTATTAATGAGCTTGACCTAAATATCGCGTAACGCTTGAAAGATGGAGGGAAGAACCCTAGCAGGGACCAAGTCAGGCCCAGCAGAGGATTCTAAATTTATATTATTAATTATACAGTGTTATCTCCGAATAACGGACAGTCACGGGACCGGAAGTTTCGTCCGTTATTGGGAGGTGTCCGCTATTGGGGAGGACTGTCTTTTTTCATTTTTTAGCTTACAGTATGTTATTTAATGAAAAATTACATACAATCTTAATTAAATTTCTACAATTACTATAGTGATATGAGAGATTATGAACAATTGCAAATTATTTACCGTTTGTCCGTTTGTCTTACTTAAAATAATGACAATTAATTACATTATATAGAAAATTAATTTCTAGCCATCCATAAACGTGTCCAATACTAAAGTTTTACTGACTTCTTTGGCTTTTTCTTGAAGCAAAACATCGCTTATAGTAAGGTGACCAACCGTCCTCCTTTTCGATATGTAAAGTTTAAAACCTTTTTTTTTTTTTGGTTGAACAGATTTAACATTTTTTTTTCTTCAATTTATTTGCGTCCTCCTTTTCATTTTAGAAAAAATGATCACCTTACTTATAGGATGTTTTTTGCACGAACAGAGCGGAACCATTTTATCACCACTTCGTCGATTTTTCTTGTTTCAGTTTTACGAAGCTTCAAATTCTTCGAATTTTCGTTTGAATTCACCATCCACATTTTTCTAATCTTATCTTTGTCCTTTAAAAGTTTAGTTATCTGAGTTTTTCCAATTTTAAAACGTTCAGCAAGACAACGAACACTTAGCTTTTCTTTTTCAGCAACTTCAAGAACATTAATTTTTTCGTTCAGTGCCAATCTTTTCCTTTTGAACGCCATTTTAATTCACACTAAATTTAATCAACACCTTTATAGGATAGCTTTATGAGGTATTGACATTTACAAAGCAACTGCAGTGAAAAAAAGGGCATCAGATTCGTGCATTTAATCATGGGACACAGATAGTATGGGGGGGGGGGACACCGATACAATGTATCAATGTATGGGACACCGATGTAAATACAACCATGATGTGTTTGTCAAAATGTTAATCGAAAAAAACAAAACCAGTTTTTTTACAGTTAAAACAACTGTCCGCTAATCAGAGTGTCCGCTATTCGGAGTGGATAACATGGAACGTCCTATTTTAAGGGACTCGGACCCGCAATAATGTCCGCTAATTAGAGGTGTCCGCTATTCAGGGTGTCCGTTAAAGGAGGTAACACTGTATCATTTAATTCAAATTTTGAAATATAAAAGTCATCTGCTTCTAAATCATCAATATCCTTTTCAATAATATTAGAAATATTATCATTATTCAAAGACAAGTCATCTGGAAAATACTCATCCAGTAGGGCGTCTGAAGTTTCTAGATCTGAGGTGGTCCAATTATTATCTTTTGTTCTTACAGTTTGGGATTCAATTGGTCTTTTCAATTTATTTCCTAAAATTTTAAAAGGAAGACCATAAGGATGCAACGTGGCTTCCTTTTCACAGAAACCTTTCCAAGACGTCCATTTAGCTTGCCTCAAAGACCTCCGATAACCAACCTGCTCTAGCCTCCCTCCATCTAACCTCAATAGCCTTTTTCTCAATTGGATCCTTGCATCTTACATATTTTTTCCACCATGCCCTGGTTTTGGCCCTTAATTCCCTTAAATCAGAGGTCCACCAACGGAGCCCTTCAGTTTTCCTAAAAACAGACTTCCTACAAAGAATATAAGTATCACAAGCTGTCTTGCATAAATCCTGAAAAATCATAGCAGCAGTTTCAGAATCATCAGTCTCAATAATCTGCTCAAGACTACTCACATTGCCACTTAAAAACTTAACAATGGCACATCAATTGGCTTTCTTTAAGCAATAGGATTTCCTCGGTAAACCTAGTGCCAAATCCAGTCCAAAACAGATAAATCTATGATCGCTGCACATATCATCCTCTACACCCTCCAATCTGAGATGGTAAGCCATTTTGATAAGGTCAAATCAATCCAACTACTTCCATTAAGTGAATGGAATGTTGAAATTGATTCATTATCGTTACCAAGAGAAACATTGTTTCCTATAATCCAATCAGCTAATTCAATGTCTTTAACATCATTCATTTTATCACCCCAAAGAAAATTGCGGGCATTAAAATCTCCCGCTATTATAACTTTGTAACCAAGCTGTAATATATCGTCAAGAATATTTAAAGATTTGACTAAATCTTCATCTTTGTGAGCATA
>JAFIDM010114028.1:0-16423 GCA_023159025.1 Thereuonema tuberculata
CTTCATTGTCATTGTTGAAATTTAATAAATTAATCATAAAAACAGCATACAATACTGAGTCGATCATCAGATCAATGTGGAGACTTGTTACCACAACAGAAGACCTTTGTTGAAGCTCGTGTCGACGCGGAGAGCCCTCTTCATAATTTTTTCGCTACTTCCTACTGTCACGAAAGGGCGCGAAAACACCGCGTATACTGCGAAATGATGTACTCTACACATTCTTAGAACAGGAAGCGAATTCGCGAGCTTAAAATCAGCGGATAACGAACATTTATCTCTAGCTACATATATCAATTACAAAATAGTTACTATAAAAAACTATATAACTATTATATTTTAAAGGATTCCAATTATTCCAAAAGTCGTAGATAAATACATAAATAAATAAATCATGATCATAAAATTTCTTTTTATTTCAATGTTAGTGGAAACTAAATTAAGCGAAAAAAAACGGCAGAAATTAATTTTTTTTTAAACGCTCGTAATTCCCAAATATGATCGTGAAATTAACACTATTAAAAAAGTGTTCTGAATAATACAGAACTGTAAGAAGCTTCAACGTGCATTAAATGTAACATGGAAAACGATTAAATTGCACAATCATTTGCTGCCTACACGCTTTGAGCCATCATCGACGGGAATCTGGGACAGCTGTTTCGTTCTTATTAGCACTCATCAGCCAGATTTATCCCCGCACGTTAAGCCTTCACACATAGTAATTTTTCGCCTAGGCGTTTGGCTTGGCTTATCCTTTAATTAAATGCCTTTTGTGTTCAAGGCTTAGCGGACTAAGGTAATTATACTGTAATAATCATAGCAATTTTTCTATTGTTGTTGGCTTTTGCTGGGGTCTCACTTCCGAGGGCGGGAGAAAGATCTATAAGCGTTCTGAGCTTGATCATTGAGGGGAAGTCTGGCTGATGAGTCCTAATAATGACGATACATCTGTCCCAGATTCCCGTCGATGTTGGCTGAAGGCGAAAAAACAAACAATTGTGTATTTTCATTGTTTTTTCCGTTTTTCGTAATATTGACAAGTAATCACCAAACACACCAAAAATTGTTAAAAATCTTTACAAAAAAAATTTAAAAATACATTACGAAACCAAAGTAGAGCTTTCGGAATCTTATGAGATTCCCTTGTCAATCTTATACAATCGCATAAGATTCCGAAAGCTCACCTTTGGTTCCGTAATGTATTTTTAAATTTTGATTATAAAGATTTTTAACAATTTTTGGTGTTTTGGTGATGTTTTTATTCAATTAAATGCAATTTTAACACACAATAAACTTTTATTTAATGTTTCATAATATATAAACTGTTTTTAAATATCTAAATTGTCATTTTCGAAGGAAAAAGGTTTAATAGTTTATGATTTAACTTTATGCTTTTGTAACTTAACTGATGCCTATTAGAATTATTCCATTATCGATGTGGAGCGGCTTGCCCTTCCAAAATGTAAATAATATAAAATTATCTACTTACAGCTGATGAATTCTCGTAGCTTTTCACCTTACTGTGATGAACTGTGTTGATTTGAATCGGGTGGAATTAGTCCGCCAGGCTTCCTTGAGTTACGCAGGCTTCTTTCGTTGGAACCATCCTTTGGCACACACATTCAAACATGGCGAGGTCACAACACACCATATGATTTCTTGTACCCATAATCCTTTTGGAATAAGGAGCGTCTGCTCTTTGAACTAACAGCGCTTTAATACTGAAGACACTTCTGTCTTCTTTAATAATTGAATAAATATATTTCTTAAAAATATTAAATAAAGTTCGTTCACATATGAGACTTCCTTTTAATGATGAGTTCTTCCTTCGCAATCTTCCAGTAAATTATAATATTCACTTTGACTAATCGCTGGCTTTCGATTGGTCCAAAATTAATAATACTTATGAGAGTTCTATCTAGTAAATAATTCTTCCGCAAATAGTTCTTCAGTATTTAATATAAGCTGCTTCTATAGCAATATTTTGTTTCGTCCGTTCTTCACTCAGGGGTTTGACTTCGGTATCCGCCATGATGCCTTCACAGCCTTCCGTATTTCGGGTTTTCTTCTTAACCTTAGTCTCCTGTTTAATTACAATTCTTCGAGAATAAAGCCTTCACTTCACGGTAACTTCCGTTTCTCTTCTCTTCGGAATTTTCTTCAAGTAACAATATCCAGGTTTTACTTTGACCTCGAATGTTGTCTTCTTACATTGGGACGATTAATTCAATTTGACTTAACTGAATTTTGCATCAATTTCGGAATAAACAATCCAAGCTATTCCGTCTGAATGCTTTCGTGACCTTCTTATCCAAACTGCCATTGAAGTCTTCTTTCATAACTGTCAATCTTCAGAAACTCAACTGAAAGCATTGAGCTTCAATCTTAACGATTGCACTGAACTCTTCTCGTCTTAATTATCAGAACCATCTGATTATCTGAACCTCACTGGTTCACAACTTGTGCTCGACTGTCATCACATTGTGTTCAAAACCAACTGTCCTCACAAACAGATTCATGCCCAAGTGAACCAAACTTCAATTAACTTTGACGGCTGCATTGTGGACGTAGCTAAAATTAGTGGGGGGTGCTGCTGCAGAAAAATTTTAGCCTTTGCTTTAAAATTGTGTTAAAAAAAAAAAACAAATAAATTTTCTTTTTATACATATTTATAAACTTGATAAATTTCTTTTTATACATGTTTGTTTCCTTTCACACAATTTTTAAAACAAAGTCTAAAATTTTTCTGCAGCAGCACCCCCCACTAATTTTAGTTACGTCCACAATGCAGCCGTCAAAGTTAATTGAAGTTTGGTGCACATGGGCATAAGTCTCTCATTATATGACGTCATTTTCGTGTCACGTAATGACTCCTAATTTGCATATTTAAATTATCAAATGGAACACTTCCATTTTGAAGGAAAAAAAAAATTCTTTCAAGCATTCTATATGCTATTAATTTACTACAACTTAAACTAATTAAATTTTTTTTTTACAATTAATTCGGATATTAAACTTTACAGTCTTTCTTCGCCACTGAAGAAATATGCCTAACACTATTTCTTATGCTCACGATATTTCTTATGCCCATTCAGCTACGGAATAACTCTACTGCTCTGAAGCGTCTATGAAAGAAATATTACCTTTAATCTTGATTTGAACATCTCGGAATATACTCAGGACTGGGGATAAACTTGTACATCAGCCGTTAATGAAACTCATCCGTTCCAAACTTAGGAATCACGATCTTGAGTAACTTATGTCTATTCTGGATATTCGACTGCTTACCGCTCTTAATTTGTTATCTTCACACAGTTTAAATTTATCTCACTAAATTCACCTAGAATTCATTTTGGTTCACTATATTCATGTAGCACACAGTTATTTTATTTATTATCTTCAGACTTAAAGGATAACGTCTTATTTTATCTCATCTCCAAGACTCTTGGTTACCAGCATCACTTATTTACATCTTGACTGCGAACTCGATATTTTCATTGTCATTGTTGTAGTATGCGTCCACATTGTACAACAATACAATGCACTCTCATGTTCATGTTTTTTTTCCTTAAACATATTTTGGTTTTGTTAACTGCTTTTCAATTGACATTTTATTTTGAATTTCCTCAATTGCATATTTAAATATTATTTCGGAGATAAAATAAGTTAAATTAACATTTCACATTGCTTCTATATTTATCCTAAATATTTACCCTAGTTTCTTAGGTAAATGAAACTCTTCCAATTACTCAGTCTGTAAGCTTAATTGTGTGACCTAACCACTGAATGGATCATCTGAAAACTTGTTGTATACATTTACGGACAGAGAAGTTTTAATTACAGTAGAGTCCCGCTAATCCGGACATCCGGTTAGTCCGGACGGGATTAAAAAAAAAGACAGAATTTTTTGAAAGAGGAAAATCTCCCAGCAAAAGCTGTGTTGTTCATAGACAATGCACCGTGCCACCCTCCTGAAGAAGAATTGCGAAAGGGGACATTTTTGTGAAATTTCTGCCCCCGAACGTCACTGCTTTAAGTCAACCAATGGACCTACATTTGATAATCCTACATCAGTTCGTTGGTTAAAAACTTAGGTCAATTTATACAGTACATAGTATTAAAACTAAAAGTTAGGTGTAGGGAAAGAAAAAACGCCGCTTTTTATAGTTTTACCCATCTAAAACACGTGTTAAGTGCATTTTAAGGCAAATTCCGCTTAAGGGAGGGGGACCACACTGAAGAAATGAGGAAAAATTCGAAAAAAATGATTTTTTTTTTCATTTTTTTGAAGCCTAATAGTGCCTAATTCTAGAATTCACGGAAATAATAAAAAAAAATTATGATTTAAATGGCTTAGACGACGCCATTTTTAAAGGTCTTACACGTGTTTTTTTTTTTTACATTCGCATACAATATAGATTTCCATAACGCTATTTCCTGCTTGAAACAACCTAAAGGATACGACTTTTTGTAATGTTTCGTTTATTGATTGGCCTGCTTTTCCATCTCAACCGCTGCCATCCTGTCGCCAATTTGCTGGGTTTTTGAATTTGTAGTCGTACGTAGGTCGTATTACTGTTCAAATCAGGTCGAGGGCAGGGCCCCCCCAAGGGGGGGGTCAGTTGGTCCCTCAGCACCCGGGCCCGGCCGTCAAAGGGGCCCGGGCTGAGATCTACACTATGTTTATAGCGTAGATCAGGGTGGGCAAGACGTCGATCGCGCATTTTGGGGTAACCGCATGTGATATTTCTGAAGATGTCTTTTTTTTTTTGGTTGTCGATTAGGAGATTCCGTTTTTTTTAGTCTTAAGGTGACCGCGGCACTTGGAGTATACTTGAGGTAGCCCTTACCTTACAAAAGTCTGCCCACCCCTGCTGTAGAAGTAAGAAATCGTGTGGTATTTTCGCGATATTTTTGGCTAAGAATTTATGATTTTGTTCATTGCATGGGGGGGGGGGAGGCCCGGTTTTCCATTTGGTATCTGGGCCCGGAATTTGATGTGGGGGGCCTGGTCGAGGGCTAAAGTTTCAACGCTCAGACAGCATAAAAGAATGAAGATAAATGATTTAAGGCATTGGTAGAGTCAAAAATACAGAAAAGATGGAATATTTTTGATGTACAACTCAAGTGATGAGTCTACAACTAAGCCTAACGACGCATCTAAACAGGTGCTCCAAACAACACCAACAGCATCGCAGAAAAAATTTTCGCATGACATTCAACAACTTCACAAAAACACACATGAGCAGCCATCCGAGTGCTGTGTAGGAGGTATTAATCAGGGAGGGATTAGTTAATAATTTAAGAAGAAAGGAACAAAGCCACCGAAGGACAGACTTATGGAAGTGGGAAATTTTGACTTCACAAAGTTAACGCTGTTTTTCTTTAGTTCTTAAATTATTGGTTTATTCACATTTTGGGAATTGCATATATCTAGAACCAAAAATGATATGTTCATAATTTTGTTTTGTTTAAACACACGTAATTTCAGGAACATTCCTGGGCATGGAAATGCATATTCATTAAAATTATATAGTCAAACAGTTGTTGTGGCCAGCCAGTAATTAAAAAAAAGTCAGTTTTCTTTATGCGCAGTATTTTTGTGCATTGAAAAATAAGAAATTGATACTTCCTATGCCCCTATTGCCTTCCCAATACACAAGAATGTGCCCTGTAGTCTCCTCTTGCAACTAAAAAGAAATCAGGTTGGTAGATGGTTTAGATAAACATTTGTACTGTTCCCAGTCATCTCTATTTTAACGAATAAAATTGCCTGGGGGCTTATTATATATTATAAAAGCGTTATTTTGTCTGTCATAAGACTTTACGTTTTTCCAATTTTGTGACCAAACTATAAGAGATAGATTGGTTATGTAAATGGATAAAATGTAGATCTTTTTAAGACAAACAAAATGCTACAAAAATCTTTCGAAAAAAGTTTTTGGTTTCCAAGATGGCGCCTTTTAAAGGGCCAAATTTTGACTTTTTCTCAATTTAAACGAAAAGTATAAAAGATAGAAGACAACATTAAATTGAGAAAATGTTGGTATTTGAAAGTTCTATCGAACGATGTATCACTTATTTACAAACGCTTCAGCGTTTGCAAGATACATGCAAAAATGTGAATTTTTGGTGTGTGACACCGACCCGCATTACATCCGAGTTATTCGGAGAAGCCACAACAGGCTGGGAAGTTATATATTCTCCGACGATCGCAACATTAATTTGCTAAATAAATAAAGTTTGGTTTTTCAATGCTACATATGCAAGGGTTCCGGAGCGAAGCGACGATACCCGGCTATTATTATTAGATATTATAAAAACGTTATTCTGTCTGTCATTCTGTAAGCAAAATGTTAAATTACAAATTACTAAAATATTACTAAAATAGAGAATCTATTCATAAGAAATGAAAAGATATTAAACAACTGTCCAACTATACTGATTGGCGACGTAAATATAGATATTTTCAAAATGAATAAAAACAATGCAGTACAGAAATGCGTAAAACTTATGTGCAATAATGGCTTCAAAAATCATCTTTACGGAACAAGAAGAAACAACTGTACAATTCATGGAAATACGAAAACAAATATAGATCATATTTTCATAAATAAACATGATATCAAAACACCAGGAATAATATGTAAAGAACGAATAACAAATGACAAAATAACAGATCAAAAATATAATCTATAAAGAACTAATCAATGATGTTAAGAAAACAAAATTCATGAAAATCTACATATATAAAAAGAAAAGTCCTGACTCACTCACTGACTGACTCATCAACGCCCACCCCAAACCCTTGGACCTAGAAAGCTGAAATTTTGCACAGAGGTTTCTTTTATGATGTAGACAATGAATAAGGCCGGATTTTCGAAATTCTTAGGGGATAGGGAATAATCTTGCAAACTGACGATGAAGTGAACGGCGGCAACCCCAGGTGTGGGGCGCCAACCCGCAATACACCTGAGTTAAGTGGAGAAGGCCACAACGGGCTGGGAAGTCGTATATTCTCCAATTCTCAATATTAATTTGCGAAATAAATAAAGTTTTTTTTTTTAATGTTATAGATGCAAGGGTTCCGGAGCGAAGCAACGGTACCCGGCTAGTTTTATATAAAAAAAAATTACTATTTCAAAGTAATAATTAAAAGTCAAATCATTTAATCATGGTTAGCAAAAAGGGGTTTTGAGTTTTTTATTTTCATTATGGTTCCCCCTTTAATCCGGATTTTCGATGATCCGGTCAGGGTCCGGTCCTATCTAGTCCGGATTAATGGGACTCTACTGTACTAAACTTCAAAATTGTACATTGGATCCTTGTTGTAAAATGAATGCGTGGTAGAAACAAATAAAAAATTCTCATCGAAAACAATTGGAATCGAAACAATATTGTTTAACAATTAATATATTTAGAAAATTCACTAATCAACTTTTGCTGGGGATTCTTTTTAATCAGAAAAATAGAAAATAGACATAGTTGTAGTAAATAGTATATGTTTGTGTCACATTTTTTACTATTATGCGGAAATACACATGATGAATGATTTTCTACATAGTTATATTCAATAAGCATTACTTTATGCATTAATAAACGGAAGCTTTCATTTGTAACTAACTAAATTATTATATATATTGTGAAATTAATATGTATTAATATAAAGCATTATTAACATTAAATCTCCTCTACGTAGGGGGCTCTGGAGCGTGTTCGAAGGGTCCAAATGGAACGAAATTTGGACAACAGGAACTTCAAACGATGCACTCGCCGTTTATTGGAAAAAAAAAATAGTACACAAAATGGCCAATAGTTACTATTGTCCAAGTTGTCCTGTTGCTTCAAATTTTGCAATCGTTTTGTGGACAGCGCGAGCAGACATTGATATTAATCATTTTGTTGAGCAGCGCCAGCGTGGGCCTTACATGCTTCTGATATTGTATAGTAGTCGAATTTGACGGAATTTCTTCTTGTCTTTCGTTAGTTCCTGTTACTTTTTAGTACAATATCTACATTATTTAAGTTTTTACAGCAACACATGTTACTCTAAAATTGTTTTTACTTGTTATAGTTTTTTACGTTAGTTAAGTTAGTTATTGTTTTTAGTTAGTTATAGTTAGTGATTGCTGCAGCGCCATATTTTGCACTTTTTTTTTCCGCGCATCGTTTGAATTACCGGTTATCCACATCTCTTTCCGTTTAGCGCCTTGGAACGTGTCCCACAGTCCTCTACGTAGAGAAACTTTAAAATTAATAACCAAGTATATAGCTTTAAAAAAAGTTAGTTCCCTAAATTATTTCTTAAACTTCCTTTATTTCTTTCCTTTTTTTTTTAATATCGGTATGGATGAATAGAAAAAAAAAGAAAAGAAAAGAAGGTATTTTTGTTAAAATTGCATTTTCTGAAAATAATCAATAGTTATTTTCCAAATTCTTAAAAGAAGTTACAATAGTCCATTCATCAATTTCAGAAGACACGTGATCTCAGTTATCCAATCATTACCATTTCGTTTCTTCAATAGAGTTATTGCTTGATCGCGTCTGGAATATCGTTGTAAGCTACTTCCAGTGTTTACATCAAATTCGTCATCGCGCTACAATGTTTAATTTTTATTATTTTTGTTGGTTTTTCAATATTATTAATTTTTTTTTAATTTTTTTATTTTCGATTTCATAAAAGGTTTGTTTTTAGGCAAGTGCAATTGTATGTTTAATTCACATTAAAGTTTTAGATTTTGTATGTCTAGGTTGTTTTTTTTTTTAAAAAAAGTTTTATTATAATTTTGTTTGTATTTACCAATAGATCAGCAAATGTGGTAGTCATTTCGGCATCATTTGGTAGCCCTGAAAAGGGCCTTTTTTAAAAAAGTAATAAAATAAATATCCCCAACATTGGCATGTACAGTTGACTGATATAAGTCGTCCAGTTCTGTTATCGGTACCTGTCTTTCCTTGCCCGGTGTTTCGAACAAAGGGCTACACTTAGTGGTAAGCGAGGCTTCGGCTTTCTTAACAATATTGAACACTGATTAAGATGATACAACTGTTGCTTGTTTTAAGATAGAGATCCTCTTTGGTCAGACGATGATCGGACGACTTGAAATACCAAAAATCATTCCAATAGATTAATCACGATTTTGTTGGCACAAACGAATAATGGTGTCCATTCAGCAGCCGCCATATTCCGAACCACGTTCAAAACAGGAGTAACTAACGCTCAATCGTTTACCATATATGGAGTTGTCATGTGTCTTCAGATTTATGATGAATGGACTGTAACAGTATTATTTATTTAAATTACATCTCATGGAAATTAATGAATTTAAGGTAATGCAATGGCAGTAGTTGGATAGAAATCCAGTATACGAATTTCAATGATTATCTATGGGGATTTGTCGTCTTTCAAGAAAAGAACACATTTGCAAGATTTTAAATATAAAAGTTAATTCATTCCTAGTCCTTCAACTATCTCACACTAAGTTTCAAGAAACTATTCAGCAGTTGAAAATTTATTGATTGGAGGGGAGGAGGGTACAAGCACACAAACACTGATTGCATTGACTTAATAACGCTCTTTCCTACTGGAAAAATAATTAAGGAAAAAGTCTTAAGAAAAGAGCGATTTCATGAATTGTTTGGTTACAATCAATTTATAAATTCCTTTTTTCAGATTTCACTAACTACAAAGAAAAGAGTAGGAAAAGGCAAAGAAGATTCTTTCTGGTCTAATCGAGTTACAAGAAGAAATCGTCGATTAGCGCAACACGAATCTGGAAGTATCGATATCAAACATGTTCCTTGGCAAGATAGAATTACTATTGGCATCGTAGGTTGCGACAGACTCACCAGCAGATACGTTTCTAAGTCAAGAAAAAGTGCTTGGGTTGTCAGCCTGTTCTTAGCATCAGCTGTTTGTGGTTATCAGATCAACAGTTCCATCAATGACTTTCGCTTTGGAGATCCTGATGTACGAATGGTCATTGAAAAGAATGATTCTATCCAATTCCCTACGGTAGCAATTTGCCCATACTTACCTTTCCAATATTCGCCTTATATAAACAATCTAAGGGAGCAATATATGTCGGATTTTAATATTACTTCTAACAACTCCATTCCTGTAGAAGAATTAATGTTGCTTCCAGATAATGATCTTCTCAATTTTTGGAATGAATCAGCAATAGATATAAAGGAAATTGATATTAATGTTTACGTAAGTAAATATTTATTTTAAATCAACTTAATTAATATTCATTATCTGCTCTATTATGTTATATACTGATATCGTTAGCATTATGTAGGTTGGTTGTTATTGGGTACATACCGTTCTGAAAAGTATTTTGTACATAAATGAAATAAGTTAAGTCCCGTTTATAAGAGATGTTAGTAGGTTAAATTAAATTTAACCTAAAGTAAATTTGATCGTAAACACCAGTAAATCAAAGAAAGAATAAATTATTGTAAATTAAATTTTCAAATTTTATTTTATTTTCACTTTGATTTTATCATAGTTACGATCGTATTCACTTTGAGATAATTATAAAGACTGGAAGTTCGTCAACGTTTTTGTATTTATCATTCTGTAGTAGGATTAATACTTTAAAAGAAAACAATAAATTAATATTATCAATCTTCTATAGATAGTTACCGCAAGACTTTAATTTTTGTCGTTGTCCAGTAAATAAATAAATAATAGTGTTTACAATAATTTAAGAAAAAATTAATTTCAATTTTATTTGTACATTTATTGTGTAGGCTTTTTATTTAACATAAAAAAATTAAAAGGAAATAAGAGATAAGCTATTTATGAAAATTAATTTAGAAAAACTACTATTATTATCAATCATCAAGTAACCTCTTTAATTGTCATTAATTAATACTTAAGCTAGATATATTAATTAATTAGCTTTTATTAAACGTCGCCCATGTAATTAAAAAAACTAGTATGATTTTTCCACAAAATTATTCAACTCATTTCAGTTTCGAAAAAAAAAATTGGCAAAAACAGTCTTCAATCAAAACTTTTCTTCACTTGAAACAGGCCTTTTTAGTTCTTTCAAAACTAAAGCAGTGTCTTTAGTTCTTTCAAAAGTAAAGCATTCCATTATACGTGTTATAATCCAAGAAAGATATTATGCTTTGTATGAAACCAAACAAAGAAATACATTGGAATGCATTGGATAATAATTTGTAGCCAATTTTTTATGTTGCTGACTTTACGTTGGCTTATTCAACTTTGTAATTTCTTCAATTAATTAATTAAATAAAGAAACAAAAGGCAGAGAAATTTTCTGCTTCTGACAAAAAAAACAATTCATTATTTAAAATTAATGTTGAAAATCTATTTGTAGGGATATATATATAATTTTTGTTCTGCCCGCCAGTCCTCCGTATCGAAACCATAAGACATAGAAATACAAATAAGGTGTCAAATGTTATATATACTATTGAGGATGTCTACATTTCATTTTTAATCGACTTGCGTCAATCGGAAGTTATGTGACATAATTTAAACTTCTAAACTGTTCATTTCGATGACCAAAATGTAAAGACAAGATTTCCCCTCATCGAGATGAACTTTTTCCAGATAGTCCGGTCGCAATCAAAGGCCACGTCACTGAGAAAGGAACATCAGAATCCAAGGTCACGTGATCACTAAAAAACTTTACTTCACAGGTTTGCTAGTTCACACTTAAAAAAAATCTAATTAACTTTTTCGGAAAGTATTTGGAAGAGAAAAATTTGAAAAGGGAAAGGAAAAATAAATAAATAATTTAATTTATTTTAATTTAGTTTTTTAATTATAAACATAGTTTTACGGAATACAGCATTATTTGTAATTTACGTGATTGACGATGTAGAGATTGAAAAAAAAATTAATATATGTTGTCGACAAAAAAAAAAATTGCTGTGTTTTGGTGCAGCATGTTTTAAATGAAGTCGAAGGAAACCAAAAAAAAAAAAGAAGCAAAATTTGCCTTAATAATCAGGGAGATTCTCGGACTCAAATGACCATTGTTATAATAGCAGTTGTTAATAATTTTAATGAAATACTGAGTCTCAACCTTTTAATGTATAATAGTTGTATTTGAAACATTTATATTGTATAAGGGTTCAATAGCTAAAGAAATCTTGTCTTTGGACAGAAGATGCTGTTTTCATCTCCAATGGTTTCCTTTGATTATTAATCTTCGAGATAGAATCAGCTTTTTGCTTAGTTTTAAACTTTCGGTAGGGGAATGAATCTGAAAGTTAAGGACAGAATACATCTTCATATCTCTAATAGATTATGGGGCCACATATATATTCTACAATTCTATTATTATTATTATTCTATTCTATTATTACAATATCGTTTTTTTATTCTTCTCCAATGATGATTATTTTCGAAGTTCTCTTATTGTGAAGAAAGCAATTTAACTGAATCGGTGAGTGGAAAGACAGTACTAGTTCAAACAATGCATTTTGAGATATCTGCAAAACGGACCTTTATTTGCAAATGTCACAAATACAGTCGACATTATGTGAATGGATTCTGGTTAAAATTGGTAGCCTGACCCAAAAGAATGATCGTAATTGCCTAATTGTTGTTGAACATGTGGCACAATTTGTAAATAACATATTAATTATTGCTGGACATGTACTCTTTTTCCACTCAAGTTCGCATACTGAACTTTGCACTGTTAACAACAAGACTACAATATAGAAACAATATTTAATTACAATACAGTAAACATCTCTGATAGGAAACAAAGCTATAGAAACAATATTTAGTAAGCAAATCAATATCGGGGCACACACACACACACACACACACGTGAAAAACATGAAACAGTCAATAAACACAAAATGTGTCAAATAGACGTCTTTACCAACCCGGTGGTTTTCCAAGTAGCTATTCCATTGTAGAATGCTAATGCTTCGTTTGACCATACCTCATCAACTTCACGATGTCCTGAATTTTTTTGTCGTTCATTGCAACAGGTTCTGTGTATGCTTGGTTTACCGGTAACGTGTGGTTGGCTTTGTTTTTGACCAGCTTGAATGTGCTAGTGGTGAACCTATCGATAAAATCGTATGTTTGAACATAACCTGGCATGTCACTGTCATATATAAACATTCTGTACTCAGATACAGTAAATGTCTTTCGTTGTTTTCTTGTAAACAGTAGCCCACCAATCCTTAAAGTTGATTATATCTTCATGCTTGACTGTTTTCAATGTAGAAGGTTGGTTTTTTCTACTAGATGTGATAATGTTTACATATCCTTGAGGGAGATACACTCTATCATGTTTCCTTATGTTTCTTTTAATCGTTCCAAAATCTGATAGCTGGCTTCTAAGGGAGAAGAACAACAGTACGAGCCCAGGACAGATACTGATTTTCCACTCATTCAACTCCATGTCTCGCTGCTATAACGTGTGACGTCTTGAAACTTGTACTGTTCTTCATTCCAACGTTTAGTTCTACGTTTTTCGTGTTATGTTTTGCAGTTATCTCAAAATGGCTGCATTTGGACACGTACTGTTTTTCCACTCACCGATTCAATTGTGATTCAGTCAATAACGAATTTTTAATGTCTCTGTAATCAGTAAATAATTTTCTAGGTGAGTTTTTTAGCAAATCACTGATATGATTTTTTTACATTGGTCTTGAAAAAAAAAAAAAAAGCGAAAAAGGAAACATTGATTTTTGAGTTGCAGAAAAAGGAAATTTATGATTGCATTGAGATGGAAGTTATTATTAGGACTTCATGATTAGGACTAAGCCTTCATGATTTTATTCTTGCCTTCTTTTGTCGTAATTTAATGTGTTGATGCTTCTCTACGTTTTCAGTGTACAGAGTTTACGAGAATGCAGCCACAAGAAGAAATATTTAACATCACTTTTACTGAACATATGACTATCAATGGAGGATGTATCGCAATTACTATAGGTAATCACTCTAATGTTTCAATAATATATTTTTCAAACAAACAAATGAATCATAAGAACCATTTTTGATGTAAAAAGCATCTGTTTCTAAAAGTATAAAGCAATTGCCAACTAAAATTTTTTGCATCATTTACTTCAACTTTTCATACGTATTGATTTAGCTACTGAGTCGTTCCTTGCGTAGAGAGGCCCCGTAAAATACATTGGACCTCTTATTCAGTATGTTGAGATTTCTAACGTTCTAAAATCAGAACATTTATTAAATTTTTCCTATTAAATTATAGTTAACTAAAGGAAATTTGTTTTTTAAATTATAGTTACTTTGCAAAAATGTAGTATGTCTTTAAGTAGTTTTCTTCTAATATATTTATTTCTATTAATTTGTGTATCCTCTAACAATGAGAAACACAAACTGTGTCTGCCCTCGGTACAGGTTGTAACCCCTTAATTCAGACGACTACAGGAACGAAAATTAAAAAAAAAAAACAATGGGGGGGGGGGGAGTCAAAAAAACCCAGAGCTGAGTTAAAATAATTTGCGCAATGGAAGAAAAAATAACTTAATTTCCTAAAAATCAGACAAATCCAAATAAGACAATCAAAACAATTTATTAAGCTAGCTCAAGTTAAAGTAACAAATCTTAATCAAGATTTGCTTATAAATATATTCAAAACTTTAAACACAAGCTGTTCGCAAAACGCATTAAGCAAACAAATCGATTCTCAACTTAAGTTGTGATAGTTTACTAATTAATACAATCTAAACATAAATCTTTTGATTCGATCTTTAAAGATTAAATATCCTAGGATAAAATACCCTATAAGTTCTATATATAACTTATAACTACTATTTCAATTATACCGGAAACAAAAACCACCAATAATTTAAATACAATAAATAATTAACTACGTCATTACAATAAACTTTCTCAGTGGACTTCCTTTTCCACTTATCCTTTTCAAATTTAAAGTCAGAATATATTTTTTCAAAATATCGTATTTTCTAGATTCACTACGAAAAAAAAAAACCTAACTTCGTTACAATAACATTCCGATTTAAATTAGTTGATTAAAATACAATACTTTTAACTTCAATCAAATAAATAAATTTTAAACAGTCTTACATTGTATCATAAGTTCCGCTAGAGAAATGGAACGTCCTAATTTACAAGATGGCTTCCCACGCCCTGTGGTCGTTAAAACCAAGTCGAGTCTAAGAATTTCACAATTCTCCAGATGTCTTTGCAGATCCGACGAATTCGTTGAACTACGATGATAAATGAAACCCAACTCTGGCGATATCTTATAATGAAGGAATCCTAGATTCCTCTTGCTTTCGCTTCTCAACTTTTCTTCTTCACTAACTGCTTACTACCCATGGTAAGTTTAGAATCATGGGAAAATCCATCAGCATCCCGTACAAACAGTTGATCTTAGTTTTCCCATCAAATCTGTCCATACTAAACTAAACTCCATAAGGCATAGTCCATAATTATTACCACTAACTAGGGAGTATTCAGACATCCCTGTTCGAACTTACAAACAAATATCCTCAATGGTGAGATAAGAAGAAAAAAACGTAGTGACGGGAAACCCGGTGGAGAAACCAAAAATCGCAAAGGAAAAATCTGCTCCCCTCACCATGACACGGTTTTTTATAGGAGAGTTCCCTGCAATCTTTGACACTCGTGGAAACGTGCCAACAAACGAGGATCATACTTTAACAATCTCTAAAATCATCACTCATGTCCCACCCCAAGAATCTCACCATCGTATAAGAAATTACCTATTAATGCCAGTAATAATAAAGCTATAACAAAAGCGTTGACTTCTCAGGCAATACCAGAAACGAAACATTTTAGTGTCGTTTCAGGCTTCCCTCATCCAGCCTAAAAAAAAAAGCTTCCATTTTTTTTTTAAATATGAATAATTATATATCAAGATGCACACCATGTGTTGCATTTCCCCGAGGATAGTTTAAATAGATAATCACACCCAACAAAATCCAAGAGTTACTAAATCAAATCCTACCTAGGACTTCTGTTACAGTTTGTGACTTATAATCAGTTAATACTCCTTATAGCTTTGATAAATTTATAAGCGCCTATCAAGCTTGAAGAGTAATCAAAGTTCCTCATGGTACTTTAAACGCTAAAGCTATGTGTACTCCTTTTTATTGATGATAAAACCTTTCTAGCTGGTTACCCTCAGTAATTCCTGAACAGTACTTGAAAGTCTACCATATGGAAAGCCTACCATAAACCGATAAAATAGTCTACTTCGACTAATAAAAATCCATTTTCCCTTTTTCTCAATGAAGCCAGATCTTAGAAATAAAATGGTTCACTTTTTCCAAACTTTCTATCATATCAAAACCAAGTTCGGGGCCCTTGAACTTAGCTCCAACGGATTTCCAGTATAACCTGAAGCTTATATTCCTTCACTATGAAAATCCTTTGATTGTAGCTAATTGTAAACAAGAATTCAAA
>JAFIDM010114028.1:31423-44162 GCA_023159025.1 Thereuonema tuberculata
TGTTTTTTAATCTTGTCCTTTTCCAGCTTCCCAACAACATCTTTCTGTCAACAAAGGAATATTCTCAGCTCACTCCTAGTTCTCTTTTTGCTAATATCTGTGGAAGTTTAGGCTTATTTTTAGGCTTCAGTGCATTGACTATTCTTGAGATTATCGAAGCTATTTGGATTTACTTAAATCATAAACTACGATCACTAAAATAATTAATGAAGTAATTTTAAAATATCCAAATAGATTCACCACATTTTAAAAGTGCTTCAGATACATAACTTTTTATTCTATCGATTGTACATCCGCACATTAATTCAATTCCACATATAACTTAGATAAATGCACGAGCTATTTTGAACTGTTTCTCAGCGCTATGCCTGTATGCTACTTTATTTCAATCCCATAATCCTATCTTAGAAAAAAACAAAAACAACAAATTTTGTAAAATTCGTTTTTTAAAATTTCATTTCTCCAACGACAGAAACAAACCAAACAAAATAAATGAACAACGAAACGTGTAATTTAAAGAAATTCCAACAGGAAGCCTAGAAAAAAATTGGAATGCTCTTCTGAGTTGATGAACCAAGTTAGCTTGAATATCCTCAAAAATACCATTACTTACAGTAAAATCACTAACTAACTATAGCTAATTCTATCAAAGCTTGATGAGATTAGTAGAGAAATAAACGTCGGAATCCACGAACATTAATTCTGACCATATTTTAATAAACTAGAAGGTAAAATTAATAAAAAAAATGCTCAATTTTAACTATGAGATTCTCTGTCGTTTGCATTATTATTAATGTTAGAAATATTCTACTTGATTAACTATGAAAAATAGGCCTCGACTCTAAAGAGTATTATTTACATTTGTAAAAAGTTAAGTATTTGCTTACACAATATGATTCAGCGATTTCTTCGAAGAAGGATATTTTAATTAGTGAAAAACTGGAGTGAAAATGTGCTCAGATATATAGCTATAGGTTACATCCGTTTTGTGAGGCATATTTATTAAATTTATATAATGTTAAATGTAATGTTTTTACTCATGGTAGCAAAATGAAAACGAAGTATTTGTAATTTAATATTTTTTTAAACATACTGTAATGATCATATGTAACGATTTAAATGCTTTACTTAAAATAGTTTATGAAATTTCTCGCTTGTTCTGGTTACTTAATTACAAAGTTGTTCTTTAAAAAAATATATTTTTTAAAGCCAAAACATTATTTTCATTTTGTTTTCAAAGAAATTTTATTTTTAACAGCTAAATTACAATTTTTATCACGATGCCACATACTTAATTCTTCAAAAATGAACTTTCTCTCTAGTAAGTATTCGATACTGTAAGATATATGCTTATATTATATAATTGTGCGACACAAATGTTTTAAAGGATTAATAAAGAAAAAAATTGTTAAATGTTTATTTATATATTTATGGAATACGATGTCTTGAAAATGGTAATGAAGATTTCATTTCAAGATGTTTACACTCATCTATATTTATTGTTTACATTAACTGCTAAACAACTGTAAGATAGTAATGAGCTTTAATTAGCATTAGAACCATTTTGTCTCAGAGTAAAACTAAAAGATTAGTGGCGTTTTCACTATTAGTTACATTATCATATTGACAGCAAAGTATGCAAAGTAGACTCATTTTTTGGAATTTTTTTGTATTCAGAAATTTCCATTGGGGATAAAAAAATATCAACTATGTATTACAAGAAAAACAATTTCTGTACATATAGGAAAGAACCAAGTTAAGGCAAATTCAATTAAGTAAGGCAAATACAGAAAAAAATATTAAACGTAAAATAAAGAAAAAAATAGTTGTTTTTTTTTCTTTTCAAGGATTTCTCGAAAATCACTTACTAGATTAAAAAAGTGGGTTTTTTTATTTCTTTCGAGAATTATAGGAAACATACGAAGTAATGAATCATAGGACTACAGTGATTTTCTTTTGTCATCACAAAACTGAAAGATATCAGTTAAGGAAGTTATAAACAACGATAGATTTCACCCATTGATTAATTTTAATTTGAATATAAGGAATGAGGTTGAATGGATTTATGGAAAAGCTTAAGAATAAGATGGAATACATTGAATGTTTTCTTTGTAAACACAGAAGATTTTATTTTTTTGAAAATTGAAAGTGGAGATGCTAACTTGAATTCATCACCGAAAGAACTAAAGGTAAAAAATATTTACAATTTAAAAAACACCAAGGAATGAAATGGTTATGTATTTATAGCAATGAACAATAAAGACTTATTCAACGTTATATAAGTTTGTTTTGAAAGCTTGTGCTTTTCTTGCTTCTGTTACGTAGATAAGCAAAATAGGTTATGATATTTTGTAGTCACTTAAACAATAGTAATAATATTTAATAATTTATAATTAAAAGGTAATTGTAAAAAAAATGTTTTGTCTGATGAAGGCAACTCTTTATTACTAAATTTGCTGTTTTTCGACATTTAACATGTGACATGGGTTCCTGTTACTTATATGTTCTTTTCTATAAATAAGTAATCTTTTACAAACGATGACCATCAAACCTAATTGAATTGTTCAATTCTGCCCAAAATTATCTGCCACAAAATGCAAGTACCTTTTTAATTTTTATATTCTATTTCATCAGTCTGATTTCTGATACAGAATATTCACCATTAATAAAACTAATATTAGTCAAAATTTGCTACTTTTCCTCTCTTCATTCATTATTTTCTTCTCTTTCTTGTTTGCTTAACTTTATTTTTCAAAAGATGCAAATAATATTCTGTTGACTGATGCAAACATTAACTCATAAATAGTGATTTATGTTAGTGCGTTTTTGATGATGAAAATTTCTTTCACCATCAATTAGAAATTCCAGAAAGAAAAAAAGATTTATTTTTATTATTTCGGATCAAATAAAAAGCTAATAACAACAATCTGTCAAATGAGGAAATCTAAGAAATAAGCGAAAAACAAAATCAAGTTCCTTTGATATTTATTTTTCAATGATAGATTTCTTAACTTCCAACTCAACAACCATGAAGTCACCTTAGTCATTAGAGAACATTGTTTTAAAAATGACTTTGCAGCAGATTGAAATCAGGGAAGCAAATTTCGATAAGATTACCAAGTTTGAGTAAATTCTTTACCTTTTCAATCTAATTCTCTACATTTCAAAAGATTTTTCTTTTCAATCTTTCCATTTCTGAAAATCAATCTGAGCTTATAAATCTGGGAGTTGTGATGAAATTAACATTGTCCTTGCACAATCAAACAAAGTGCGGTTAAAACGTTCAGCTATCCCATTGCTTTGGGGTGAATATGCTGATGAATAATGATATCGGATACCTTTTTCATGAAGAAATGCTGTCAAGTTTTCATTGCAATACTCCTTGCCTTGATCAGACATTATATTCTTTACTTTTCTGTTCATTTGCGTTTCAACAAAGGTTACAAATGATTGAGTTACCTTGGGTACGTCTTCCTTAGACTTTAATAAATAAATGAAAGATCTACGTGAATAATCATCCACGAAAGTTAGTACATATTCAGCATGATAATAGTTTGGGATTCTTATCGGTCCACACACGTCCGTGTGTATAGTCTCCATAATTTCAGTTGTTCTTATTTGCTTTAATTTCCGATGAGCAACATCAGTCATTTTTCCTAATTTGCATGAGTCACACACTGTGCTTATGTCAACTGAAGCATTGTCAATTCCACGTAATGAGTTGTTATTCATTACTAATTTTAACTTCTTGTAAGATAAATGACCTAGCCTCTCGTGCCATAGCTCTGATCTATTAAGAGTAGTTTTAACACATGATACATTAGGTGGCTTGATTACTTTTACTGATGCATGATACAAATTTGCTGATAGTAAACCTTTCAATACCCATTTTCCTTCTTTATCCGTTACAATGTACGTTTTATTTTCTAAATGTTGCACAAAACCCTTTTGGTCCAACTGTGTAGACGATATTAGATTTAATCCAAGATCTGGAACATGAAATACATTATGTAGAGTTAACATAACTTTTCTATATTTAGATACTTGGCATTCTAATTTTACTATGCCTTTCCCCACAGCTTTAATTGGTTTCAATGAAGCACCATGAATGTCAACAGGTTCAGATATTTCAGTATACTCTTGAAAATTGTTTCGTTCACAACAAATATGGTGGGTTGTTGCACTGTCTAACAACCATATTTCATTACTATAATTTGCTAGTAAACAATTTTTGTTACCGGAGATAGATACACCAATGTAACCATCAACTTTACTTATTGAATTCTTCTTTTTATTCTGATTCTTTTGGCTATCATCTATTCTCGTTCTAGATTGCGTATTATATTTTCCTCTGTAACGACAATCACGAGCGAGATGCCCAGGTTTGTTGCATATGTAGCATTTCCTCTTTTCAGGCTTATTTACATTTATCTTGTGTAACCTCGTAGGATAGGCATTAATATCCAAATTAACTTGATTAGAAACACTTTTCTTTTTTTCTCTCTCAAGTTCATTTAATACTTTATCTACAAGAATTTCAAAGGTAAATTCCGAAGTATTTTCAGTTAATAATAAACCTTGAGCAATAGAATTTAGTTCTGACGGTAACCCCGATAGTAACATCCAGCATAATTCATCATCACTGATAAAAGAATTAAATCGGATAGGAGGTTCTAACATTAGTTTTATATTCATAAGTTCAGATACTAATGAATCACATGAATTGAATTCTGTCATATTGTACAATTTTCTCTTTAACCTAGTAATTTTTAGTTTATTTAATTTATTGTACTTGTCATCCAATTCTTTTATTAACAGACTTGGTTCAGTTTCTTCTTTAATTAATAATTGATAGCGATCCTCTAGCAATGATATGATTACACAATATGCCTTTTCGGATTTATCTTTAAGCTTTCGCTTTTCTGATTTATCCTCTATTTTTTCTATATCATTTTGAGTTAAATTTGCTGCTTTCCAAAAACCTTCACGCATTAGAGTATTTTTCATCCCTATTCTCCAGGATGTATAATTTGAGCCATTGAATATGGGAACTATAAACTTCTCATTTCCCTTTTCCGCCATATTGACTATAGTGCCTAAGACTATAATGCATATAATACTTAGTATCAATAATAATGAAGTAGGTATAACCATTAGTTAATAGTATAGTTTCACAATCTCTTGGAAATATGGCGCGTAGTTAGATGCAACCACTAAATCCAAAACTTCTTTAATCCTAGAGGGCGCAGTGGAAGCAACCACTGAAACCATAACCTCTTAGAAAGAGTAAGCGAGCAAGGTATTATTTTTTTTTTTATTATTATTATATAAAACACTTATAGTTGCTTACTTTTCAATAATAATAGTTGAGTTTAGCAAAGTCGCACATTGGCTATAACTAATATAGGATTAAAGTTCACTTTAATAATATAAAGCTTTTTCACTTGTATGCAAATCTTGAATTACAGTTCACTTCGAACACGTCAATGGCTTTTCCCTAGTGTGAAACATTAACGTTCACTTGTCACATTAGTGAAAAGCCATTCACGAGTACTTAGTTAATAGTTTCTTACTTAAATTGACTCACTGTTCCGTTCCATAAACTTTTAATGATTCCTTAATCATTACTACGTAAATCGCTAGCTAAAGTTTTCGTTTCTTTTCGTTCACTTTAATGCACAAACTAAATATTTTCTCAGTCACCTTAACTTGAGAATTGAATTAGACTCGCTTTGACTAATTCGTTACTTTACTGTTCAACTGTTCACATACAAAGTTATTCGATTCTCTAATAATTTCTATTATTCATTTACTTGATATTATCTTCCTAGTTAACTTCCTTGTTTTAATTATTTCCTTTGGTTAACGTTCACTTAGTACGTTTCTTCTTTTCCAGTTTCCCAATCCAAAATGTGGAAATAAATAAATTTTCAACACTCACAGTTTTGCGTTCCGTCTGTTTAATATTTGTTCCTCAATTGACCTTATTCCAGTGTTGATTTCCCTGTAGATAACCGTCCTTGTCCTATTCACAGAATCCACACGCAAATTCCTGCAGTTAAATCTTGGTAGGAAGTTGTCTAACTTAAAATTACCGCCTTGCTTGAGTCCTTAAGCAAGCGGCGTTCTGACTTCACGAATCGGAGTGACCACATGTCTCGTCTGACGTCATAGTTAATCCTCCTGCTACTTTCCATTACAATTCAAGGGTGCAGGTTACTAATCGGGCTGACCCATAATTATAATTTTAATTAAACAACTAAAGACGATTTGTCTTTAAAATATTTTATTTTATAATTAACAGTCAATATTAATTTTCTTTTGAAGCACCAATAAATTACTTTTAATAAATTAATAATATTTCCGGAGGCGGGATAATTTAACTTATTATTTCACCTTCAATTTTAATTAAATTATTTATAAATGGTATTTCTAATTAATATTTACAATGAATATTTTTTATAGTATTTACAATTACAATTATTAATTTCAGTTAGTATTTACAATTAAATTTTTTCAATTGATATTTACAATTAATATTTCGAATTAATGTTTCTAATTTATATTTACAATTAATAATGAAATTTAACATTTAGAATTAGGATAGTTGTAGTAAAAATTAGTTTTTGTTCCCGTTAAAAATCAATTTTAGATAATAAATAATTTAATAAAAAATAAAAAATAAAAAATAAAAAATCATACAATACATCCATGGACGGTTTCAATGTGGAAGCAGAATTCATTGGAACAAGCCAGGATTGGTTGATTGCTTGATTGATTTTCATGGAGCGAAAGCATCTTAGCTGAGATAAGAAAGATAAAACGTATAATGGAAAAATATAAATAGATAAAAAATTATATATAGATAAAAATCATGAATATCCTTCTACTGAACAACATTTATAGAAAAAGATCATTAAAACAAGAAATTAAAAAATAAACATAGTATTGCAAAAGTAAGATCAACGTAAAATATTCTATAAAAGAATATAAAAAAATAATGTAAATTATACTAGTATAAATAACAAATATATATTATATTAGTAGAAATTACAAATATAAATTATGCTAGTAAAATATGAACATTATAAAAAAGGCTGCAAGGCCACACATATGAATGAATCTTAAAAGCGATTGGTAAAAGATCATTGTCATTTAAAAGCAAGGAAATATGAAAAGGAACATTAAATTGAATTGATTCAAAGCAGGACATTCAATTAAAATATGATGAATGGTACGTTGCAATCAGCACACTTGGAAGGCTGATCTTTAATCACTACATAATAGTGTGTTAATCTGATAAGCCCAATTCGAAGACATCCTTCTGTCTAGTTTTGCACATTCTATTTTCAGAAGAGGATAAAACAGGACTAAGAAGATTAATTTTGTTACTATGAAGATCATCTCATTGTTACTGCCAAGCAGCTCTCGATCGAGAACGAATAATAATAATAAGCACATGAGAAAGAGGAATGGAGATCGTTGCATTGGAAGACTGGCAGCGGACTTGGAAAGAGAATCGTTGAGTTCTTTCGAAACAATTCCGGAGAACACTGGAATCCAGAAGAAAATGACGATTTAAATCATTGTCCAGTTATCGTCATTTACGCTTAAAACATTGGCTAAGTTCGTCTGTCTATCTGTCTGTCTGTAACTCGATATAATTAAGCTATTTAGATAGATCCAAGGTTCTCAATGGTACCATTCAATCAAAATTACTCAAATTGGATGAAAATATTAGTTCATTGTGTCACATGTTGGTTCCATGAAATTTTATCCTTGGAAACTGACCTAGACAACTGAAATTCTAACAAAACATACGTTCAAAACCAAATAATTTTGTTACCACTGCATCCATTTTAATGAAATTTGGCTTACTTACTCAGTTTTTTACGCTGATTTCGAAACTCAAAACCATTTTTGCCGTAGAAGCTTCGTTCACAAGTTAGCGCAGTATTTACATTATATTTCCATTATATTTATTTATATTTGATAGTTGATAATAAAATGATTTTACAGATTTTTTTATGCCTGTCGTCCGACAGGCTTTGCTGCTAGTTAAATAGATAAAAGAGCAGCTTGAACCTTCAGGGTGTGATCACACAGTGCCCGAAGAGAACTCTCAAAATCACATCTTGTTGTAGTCACAGTGAAAAGTTTTAAAACAGCCAACATACTGAGTTTAAAATTTAAAAAGTTTAAAAAACTTTTTACTTGTAAATAGTGTGTTAAATTACATTTTAAACTCGGCTGTTTTAAGCTGTGTGACGGCTGTTTTAAGACTTTTTAAAAACTTTTATTGCACACCTTAATTATTTAGCTCATATATACGTACTTGACGGATAAAATATTCCGACTACAATATTATCTTTACAATATTTCGTCTTTCTATGCGAACAACTTTCTCAGGTGCCAATTTTTTGTTAGGATTACAAAACGAACCAATATTTAAAAACAAACTTATTAACAATATACTTACATCAAATATAAGGAGTCGATAGCATACATTATTTTCACTCTGTGTTATTGAGGGTACAGTAGAACCTCGTTAAGTCGTCACTCAAGGGACCAAACATTTTTGACGACTTAAGCCGAGTAATGACTTAGGCGGAGTGGGAATTTCTGATAAAAAAACAAAAAAAAACTGAAATACAGTATTTTCATGAATTGCTGTAGGATTCGGTGAAAAAAAGAAGATTTTAAGAAATCAATACATGCAAATGAATAAGTGGAAAATAAAAAAAATAAAAAAATTACTTTTTATAGTTACCACATTTTACTTTCTTTTACTTTAGTACATTAAATAATCCAACAGTGTTGGTTGATGAACAGCTGCTGCTTCTCCACAAATCATTTTAAAAGAAAGGCAATGTCTGTCTTTGAAACGTTCCAGCTAACCATTGCTGCCGCCGAAATCTTCAATGTTCAACTCCTTAGAATTTCCATAGCTTTTTCTTTGAGAATCACGGCAGAAATCGGCACATTTTGCGATCTGGAATGTTTTAGCCATCGAACTAAAACCTCCTCGATCTCGTCAAACTTCGATTTCCTCATTCTCTTTCTTTTGGTGTTTGCAGTCAGCTTCTTCAAATACTTCTTTCGATGAAAGAATATAGTTTAATGTAGTCCTGGGAATATGGTGTTCTTTGGCAAAAGCTGTTTTCGAAACATTTGATTTTTCAAAAAGTGCAATTAATTTTTTTTTCTTTAAAAGATAACGAGGTAAGTTTTCGTTTTCCTGGCATGTTAAAAACGTAATCGAACCACGAAATTGCAAGAGAAAATAAAACCCTTACAGCTGCGCTTACTTGCTATGAAATGAAGTCACACTTCTTGACAGGAGCGGTCAAGAAAAACGTCTACACTCCACAGAGTTACAGCGAGAAGTGTGTTTTGAATGATTAGCAGCGAGATTCCAAGAACCCAAATCCCCCGAAGGGGTAGGAAAGGAATGAAGTGACAGGCTGATCGAAAATTCCCGTAAAGGCTTGGCTTTCTTAAAATGAAGGGGCGGGGCTGAAAAGACAACACGATGGCATGCAAAATGGAGAAGAAAGATGCTTTTGGCCATTTTTGAGGATGACGAGTTATCCGGAGTAGAATTTTAATTTGGTGACGGGTAAAGGAGGGTTATTTTACATTATTGTGTATGAGACCTTGTCGGGAACAAAGGAAAACGACGACTTAAACGGAGTGATGACTTAACGAGGTTTTACTGTATTATTTTCTTGAAATATAAGATTTTAATTCTACTCAATTTGATTCCAGGAAGATCTGTATTTCTGTTTGCTGTAAAATTCGAATCGTCCAAACCATTCCTATTGCAGAAATTGTTGTAAATCATTATTAACTCCTTTTTTTGTAACAAAAATTGTTATATTCGTATTGTGGTAAATATTAAATATTAATACTAAATATAAAAATATTAAATATAATTATTTAATTATATTTGGAAATTAAGAACATTTAAACGTTTTATTGTTTATTTCTTTCAAAATTCAGATCGTTTCTTTTAACAATATATTTGTTTAATATATATTGTTCATATTCCAAGTCATTCAGTAATAACAAAAAATTTATACCAAATTCGATGTTTATATTGTTATCATACTCAATGTTATTCTGTGATATAATACAATTGTTATCCTTTTTGATGTCATTTCATTTTTTTTATTATTTAAGGAGAGGAGAGTTATTTATTTAACTTCTTTCAATAAACTGCAATGCCTCTTCAATTGGGATGTTTGTATACGTTGCTTCAATATCTGAGGAATATAGGACGAGCGATGAATGAAACACTGTCAGAATAAATTAGAGCTTATAAAAATAAAATGAGAAAAATTTCTAATTGGACTGACTTTTGCATGGATAAAGAACAGAATCCAGACTCTGTTGTTAAAATTGAGTGTAACAACATCACATAATACAACATGTCTGACACGAAGATATATTTCACTACTTGAATGCTTATTTTTCCCTTTTATTTTGCATCTGTGGGAAAAAATAAACCACTAAGAGTTTACTTAAACTTGAGTTATCCTTAGCATAGATTTCTCTCCATCGCCATCGGAACCCACCCCCCCTTTTTTTTTGGTCATCCACACTTAGATCTACATTCTTAAAAATCAATCAACATTATCTCCTGTATATATTTGTTTTAGAGTTCAACTCTGAACGTAAACTCATTGCGCATATTTACTCTTTTATGAAACAATGAGCTCGCCTAACAGAGTTCAAATGATGATATTATTGGATGGTTAATACTGTTATCACAATCCGGCTTTTCTTTTCCTAAAATCGCTGCACACTTCACTTCATTTTCCAAATAAATAATTTATATTCTCCACTTAAATATTATTTGCTGGTTGGAAAATATTTATTTCATGTAAGTAGGAACTAAATCACTTAATATTTACCAGAGTATGAATATATGAAAAAAAAAAAATTTGTTATAAAAAAAGGAGTTAATAATGATTTGCAACAATTTCTGCAACAGGAATGGTTTGGACGAATCGAATTTTACAGCAAACAAAAATACAAATCTTCCTGAAATTAAATTGAGTAGAATTAAAATCTTATATTTCAAGAAAATAATACCTTCAATAACGCAGAGTGAAAGTAATGTATGCTATCGATTCTTGTTTGAAGTTTCAATTCGATGAGGAAAAGATGATTGTCGTGCAAATGTTTCAGTCTCAACATTAATTCTAGACCATATTCAATTCCTTTACAAGAAACGTAAAGAGATTAAAAATTTCTTTTCATTGAAGCACTCATTCAAAGGATAAAGCCGGTAATGGCTATTGCGGGTATTGGTATAGCCTGCAAACCACAGAATACCATGATATCTTTCTTAAATAGAAGGCATTGTAATGTAGATAATAGATTAAGTACTCGAGGTTCCATTTATGGGATTAGGTGTAAATCTTCTGTTAGAGGCAATAATAGTTGTTTATATATAGGCAATTCCAAAAGGGAATTGAGTGCGCGCCTAAAGGAACACGATTCTGCTGTAAGAAATGCCAATCTATCCTACAGTACTGCCCTTCACTGCCAGCGAACGGGTCATTCGCTAAACTTGGGACAGGTAGAGATTCTTGGTGTACGTAAAAATAAATATTTGCGTGTCTTTTATGAATCTTGCATGATAAGATTGTTAGGTAGTTATAATCAGGACCTCTCTACTTCAAATGTATTGGAATACGGGCTTTGATAATTGTGTTTTTTCCTTTTTTTCCTTTAATAAAAAAATTTTCCATTTGAGTGTATTTGAAACCTTCGCAGACGACCACTTCCTGTTCACGTTTAAAGCATCTGTCACCAGGAGGTGTTTTTGTTAAATATGAAATGGCCATTTCTTTCTGTTTGACATCTCAGATAAGGAAAGGTTTTAATTAAAATTTCCCGTTTCCACTTGATAAGGGGGCTTAACATGTGAAGCTCTGAAACGTCGGGGTCTTTTAATGTTTTAAATATCAAGGTTAGTTCCAATATAGTTTTTGTATTTTAATCTTAAGATATAAAGGTATTGAAGTGGCTCATTTAGGAAATTAATTTTTTATAAGGTATATGCAGCTAATATTGAATATCAGCCAAATAGTTTTTGAAAGCTTATTATAAAAAAAGGAATAGAATTTTCTTTTTATTAATGAGAACTAAAGACAAATGAAAGCATGTTTATAATTTTTATTTGACTTATTTCTTTTTTTCCACGGCAACCTCGATTGTGACTGCTCTAAAATCTTGAAGTGAATCACAAATAAAAACTTCTTTAATTAAATTGTTTTTAACGTGCAGGTAAAGTAATTAAACATAGGCCATAATGCACCTTCACACATATAATATATTAACAATTACAATTTAAACAAGGCTATGTTCAAGATTCCAGTAATCGAACCTTTTCGTCAGACAACAAGGTTTCGAGAAGGTTCGAATACTGGAACCTTGAAACGTCGCCTTGTTTTAGTTTAAATTTTAATTGTTAATATACAGGGTTATTCTAAAAGATGGACCCAATTTAATTAATTTGTATTTAATGAAGTATAAATTGGACATGAACAAACTACATACTAATAAAAAGAGAAAGTTTCAAAGTTTTTTAAAACAAGTTATAAATGTTCAATGTGTCCTCCCTCTGCTGCACGGCAAACATCTAAGCGGTGGCCAAACTCGTCCCACACGCGAGTAAGCATGTCTTGTGTTATTGAGTTCACCGCAGCAGTGACATGATTCCACAGGT
>JAFIDM010114029.1:0-16135 GCA_023159025.1 Thereuonema tuberculata
CTTCATTGTCATTGTTGAAATTTAATAAATTAATCATAAAAACAGCATACAATACTGAGTCGATCATCAGATCAATGTGGAGACTTGTTACCACAACAGAAGACCTTTGTTGAAGCTCGTGTCGACGCTGCGCGATAGCCCCCTCATAATTTTTTTCGCTATTTCCTACTGTCACGAAAGGGCGCGAAAACACCGCATATACTGCGAAATGATATACTCTACACATTCTTAGAACAGGGAGCGAATTCGCGAGCTTAAAATCAGCGGATAACGAAGATTAATCTCTAGCTACATATTTCAATTACAAAATAGTTACTATAAAAAAACTACATAACTATTATATATTAAAGGATTCCAACTATTCCAAAACTCGTAAATAAATACATAAATAAATAAATCATAATCATAAAATTTCTTTTTATTTCAATGTTAGTGGAAACACTAACAGCAGAAATTAGTTTTTTTAAAACGCTGGTAATTCCCAAATATGATCCTGAAATTAACACTATTAAAAAAATGTTCTGAATAGTATAGAACTGTAAGAAGCTTCAACGTGCATGAAATGCAACATGGAAAACGATTAAATTGCACAATCATTTGCTGCCTACACGCCTTGAGCCATCATCGAGGGGAATCTGGGACAGCTGTTTCGTTCTTATTAGCACTCATCAGCCAGATTTATCCCCGCACGTTAAGCCTTCATACATAGTAATTTTTCGCCTAGGCGTTTGGCTCATCCTATAATTAAATGCCTTTTGTGTTCAAGGCTTAGCGGACTTAGGTAATTATGCTTTACTGGTCATAGCGATTTTTCTATTGTTGTTGGCTTTTGCTGGGGTCCCACTTCCGGGAGCGGGAGAAAGATCCATAAGCGTTCTGAGCTTAATCATTGAGGGGAAGTCTGGCTGATGAGTCCTAATAAGGACGAAACATCTGTCCCCAATTCCCGTCGATGTTGGCTGAAGGCGATGCATTTTCATCGTTTTTCCGTTTTTCATAATATTGATAAGAAATCACCAAACACATCAAAAATCGTTAAAAATCTTTACAAAAAAAAATTTAAAAATACATTACGAAACCAAAGTAGAGCTTTCGGAATCTTATGAGATTCCCTTGTCAATCTTATACAATCGCATAAGATTCCGAAAGCTCACCTTTGGTTCCGTAATGTATTTTTAAATTTTGATTATAAAGATTTTTAACAATTTTTGGTGTTCTGGTGATTTTTTATTCAATTAAATGCAATTTTAACACACAATAAACTTTTATTTAATATTTTATAATATATAAACTGTTTTTAAATATCTAAATTGTCATTTTCGAAGGAAAAAGGTTTAATAGTTTATGATTTAACTTTATGCTTTTGTAACTTAACTGATGCCTATTAGAATTATTCCATTATCGATGTGGAGCGGCTTGCCCTTCCAAAATGTAAATAATATAAAATTATCTACTTACAGCTGATGAATTCTCGTAGCTTTTCACCTTACTGTGATGAACTGTGTTGATTTGAATCGGGTGGAATTAGTCCGCCAGGCTTCCTTGAGTTACGCAGGCTTCTTTCGTTGGAACCATCCTTTGGCACACACATTCAAACATGGCGAGGTCACAACACACCATATGATTTCTTGTACCCATAATCCTTTTGGAATAAGGAGCGTCTGCTCTTTGAACTAACAGCGCTTTAATACTGAAGACACTTCTGTCTTCTTTAATAATTGAATAAATATATTTCTTAAAAATATTAAATAAAGTTCGTTCACATATGAGACTTCCTTTTAATGATGAGTTCTTCCTTCGCAATCTTCCAGTAAATTATAATATTCACTTTGACTAATCGCTGGCTTTCGATTGGTCCAAAATTAATAATACTTATGAGAGTTCTATCTAGTAAATAATTCTTCCGCAAATAGTTCTTCAGTATTTAATATAAGCTGCTTCTATAGCAATATTTTGTTTCGTCCGTTCTTCACTCAGGGGTTTGACTTCGGTATCCGCCATGATGCCTTCACAGCCTTCCGTATTTCGGGTTTTCTTCTTAACCTTAGTCTCCTGTTTAATTACAATTCTTCGAGAATAAAGCCTTCACTTCACGGTAACTTCCGTTTCTCTTCTCTTCGGAATTTTCTTCAAGTAACAATATCCAGGTTTTACTTTGACCTCGAATGTTGTCTTCTTACATTGGGACGATTAATTCAATTTGACTTACTGAATTTTGCATCAATTTCGGCATAGACAATCCAAGCTATTCCGTCTGAATGCTTTCGTGACCTTCTTATCCAAACTGCCATTGAAGTCTTCTTTCATAACTGTCAATCTTCAGAAACTCAACTGAACGCATTGAGCTTCAATCTTAACGATTGCACTGAACTCGTTTCGTCTCGTCTCAATTATCAGAACCATCTGATTATCTGAACCTCACTGGTTAACAACTTGTGTTCGACTGTCATCACATTGTGTTCAAAACCAACTGTCCTCACAAACAGATTCAGTCTCTCATTATATGACGTCACTTTCGTGTCACGTAATGACTCCTAATTTGCATATTTAAATTATCAAATGGAACACTTCCATTTTGAAGAAAAATAAATAAATAAATAAATTTTCTTTCAAGCATTCTATATGCTATTAATTTGCTACAACTTAAACTAATTAAATTATTTTCGAATAATAATTTAATATCGTAGCAAATACATATTTTTATTTACAATTAATTCGGATATTAAACTTTACCGTCCTTCTTCGCCACTGAAGAAATATGCCTAACACTATTTCTTATGCTCACGATATTTCTTATGCCCATTCAGCTACGGAATAACTCTACTGCTCTGAAGCGTCTATGAAAGAAATATTACCTTTAATCTTGATTTGAACATCTCGGAATATACTCAGGACTGGGGATAAACTTGTACATCAGCCGTTAATGAAACTCATCCGTTCCAAACTTAGGAATCACGATCTTGAGTAACTTATGTCTATTCTGGATATTCGACTGCTTACCGCTCTTAATTTGTTATCTTCACACAGTTTAAATTTATCTCACTAAATTCACCTAGAATTCATTTTGGTTCACTATATTCATGTAGCACACAGTTATTTTATTTATTATCTTCAGACTTAAAGGATAACGTCTTATTTTATCTCATCTCCAAGACTCTTGGTTACCAGCATCACTTATTTACATCTTGACTGCGAACTCGATATTTTCATTGTCATTGTTGTAGTATGCGTCCACATTGTACAACAATACAATGCACTCTCATGTTCATGTTTTTTTTCCTTAAACATATTTTGGTTTTGTTAACTGCTTTTCAATTGACATTTTATTTTGAATTTCCTCAATTGCATATTTAAATATTATTTCGGAGATAAAATAAGTTAAATTAACATTTCACATTGCTTCTATATTTATCCTAAATATTTACCCTAGTTTCTTAGGTAAATGAAACTCTTCCAATTACTCAGTCTGTAAGCTTAATTGTGTGACCTAACCACTGAATGGATCATCTGAAAACTTGTTGTATACATTTACGGACAGAGAAGTTTTAATTACAGTAGAGTCCCGCTAATCCGGACATCCGGTTAGTCCGGACGGGATTAAAAAAAAAGACAGAATTTTTTGAAAGAGGAAAATCTCCCAGCAAAAGCTGTGTTGTTCATAGACAATGCACCGTGCCACCCTCCTGAAGAAGAATTGCGAAAGGGGACATTTTTGTGAAATTTCTGCCCCCGAACGTCACTGCTTTAAGTCAACCAATGGACCTACATTTGATAATCCTACATCAGTTCGTTGGTTAAAAACTTAGGTCAATTTATACAGTACATAGTATTAAAACTAAAAGTTAGGTGTAGGGAAAGAAAAAACGCCGATTTTTATAGTTTTACCCATCTAAAACACGTGTTAAGTGCATTTTAAGGCAAATTCCGCTTAAGGGAGGGGGACCACACTGAAGAAATGAGGAAAAATTCGAAAAAAATGATTTTTTTTTTCATTTTTTTGAAGCCTAATAGTGCCTAATTCTAGAATTCACGGAAATAATAAAAAAAAATTATGATTTAAATGGCTTAGACGACGCCATTTTTAAAGGTCTTACACGTGTTTTTTTTTTTTACATTCGCATACAATATAGATTTCCATAACGCTATTTCCTGCTTGAAACAACCTAAAGGATACGACTTTTTGTAATGTTTCGTTTATTGATTGGCCTGCTTTTCCATCTCAACCGCTGCCATCCTGTCGCCAATTTGCTGGGTTTTTGAATTTGTAGTCGTACGTAGGTCGTATTACTGTTCAAATCAGGTCGAGGGCAGGGCCCCCCCAAGGGGGGGGTCAGTTGGTCCCTCAGCACCCGGGCCCGGCCGTCAAAGGGGCCCGGGCTGAGATCTACACTATGTTTATAGCGTAGATCAGGGTGGGCAAGACGTCGATCGCGCATTTTGGGGTAACCGCATGTGATATTTCTGAAGATGTCTTTTTTTTTTTGGTTGTCGATTAGGAGATTCCGTTTTTTTTAGTCTTAAGGTGACCGCGGCACTTGGAGTATACTTGAGGTAGCCCTTACCTTACAAAAGTCTGCCCACCCCTGCTGTAGAAGTAAGAAATCGTGTGGTATTTTCGCGATATTTTTGGCTAAGAATTTATGATTTTGTTCATTGCATGGGGGGGGGGGAGGCCCGGTTTTCCATTTGGTATCTGGGCCCGGAATTTGATGTGGGGGGCCTGGTCGAGGGCTAAAGTTTCAACGCTCAGACAGCATAAAAGAATGAAGATAAATGATTTAAGGCATTGGTAGAGTCAAAAATACAGAAAAGATGGAATATTTTTGATGTACAACTCAAGTGATGAGTCTACAACTAAGCCTAACGACGCATCTAAACAGGTGCTCCAAACAACACCAACAGCATCGCAGAAAAAATTTTCGCATGACATTCAACAACTTCACAAAAACACACATGAGCAGCCATCCGAGTGCTGTGTAGGAGGTATTAATCAGGGAGGGATTAGTTAATAATTTAAGAAGAAAGGAACAAAGCCACCGAAGGACAGACTTATGGAAGTGGGAAATTTTGACTTCACAAAGTTAACGCTGTTTTTCTTTAGTTCTTAAATTATTGGTTTATTCACATTTTGGGAATTGCATATATCTAGAACCAAAAATGATATGTTCATAATTTTGTTTTGTTTAAACACACGTAATTTCAGGAACATTCCTGGGCATGGAAATGCATATTCATTAAAATTATATAGTCAAACAGTTGTTGTGGCCAGCCAGTAATTAAAAAAAAGTCAGTTTTCTTTATGCGCAGTATTTTTGTGCATTGAAAAATAAGAAATTGATACTTCCTATGCCCCTATTGCCTTCCCAATACACAAGAATGTGCCCTGTAGTCTCCTCTTGCAACTAAAAAGAAATCAGGTTGGTAGATGGTTTAGATAAACATTTGTACTGTTCCCAGTCATCTCTATTTTAACGAATAAAATTGCCTGGGGGCTTATTATATATTATAAAAGCGTTATTTTGTCTGTCATAAGACTTTACGTTTTTCCAATTTTGTGACCAAACTATAAGAGATAGATTGGTTATGTAAATGGATAAAATGTAGATCTTTTTAAGACAAACAAAATGCTACAAAAATCTTTCGAAAAAAGTTTTTGGTTTCCAAGATGGCGCCTTTTAAAGGGCCAAATTTTGACTTTTTCTCAATTTAAACGAAAAGTATAAAAGATAGAAGACAACATTAAATTGAGAAAATGTTGGTATTTGAAAGTTCTATCGAACGATGTATCACTTATTTACAAACGCTTCAGCGTTTGCAAGATACATGCAAAAATGTGAATTTTTGGTGTGTGACACCGACCCGCATTACATCCGAGTTATTCGGAGAAGCCACAACAGGCTGGGAAGTTATATATTCTCCGACGATCGCAACATTAATTTGCTAAATAAATAAAGTTTGGTTTTTCAATGCTACATATGCAAGGGTTCCGGAGCGAAGCGACGATACCCGGCTATTATTATTAGATATTATAAAAACGTTATTCTGTCTGTCATTCTGTAAGCAAAATGTTAAATTACAAATTACTAAAATATTACTAAAATAGAGAATCTATTCATAAGAAATGAAAAGATATTAAACAACTGTCCAACTATACTGATTGGCGACGTAAATATAGATATTTTCAAAATGAATAAAAACAATGCAGTACAGAAATGCGTAAAACTTATGTGCAATAATGGCTTCAAAAATCATCTTTACGGAACAAGAAGAAACAACTGTACAATTCATGGAAATACGAAAACAAATATAGATCATATTTTCATAAATAAACATGATATCAAAACACCAGGAATAATATGTAAAGAACGAATAACAAATGACAAAATAACAGATCAAAAATATAATCTATAAAGAACTAATCAATGATGTTAAGAAAACAAAATTCATGAAAATCTACATATATAAAAAGAAAAGTCCTGACTCACTCACTGACTGACTCATCAACGCCCACCCCAAACCCTTGGACCTAGAAAGCTGAAATTTTGCACAGAGGTTTCTTTTATGATGTAGACAATGAATAAGGCCGGATTTTCGAAATTCTTAGGGGATAGGGAATAATCTTGCAAACTGACGATGAAGTGAACGGCGGCAACCCCAGGTGTGGGGCGCCAACCCGCAATACACCTGAGTTAAGTGGAGAAGGCCACAACGGGCTGGGAAGTCGTATATTCTCCAATTCTCAATATTAATTTGCGAAATAAATAAAGTTTTTTTTTTTAATGTTATAGATGCAAGGGTTCCGGAGCGAAGCAACGGTACCCGGCTAGTTTTATATAAAAAAAAATTACTATTTCAAAGTAATAATTAAAAGTCAAATCATTTAATCATGGTTAGCAAAAAGGGGTTTTGAGTTTTTTATTTTCATTATGGTTCCCCCTTTAATCCGGATTTTCGATGATCCGGTCAGGGTCCGGTCCTATCTAGTCCGGATTAATGGGACTCTACTGTACTAAACTTCAAAATTGTACATTGGATCCTTGTTGTAAAATGAATGCGTGGTAGAAACAAATAAAAAATTCTCATCGAAAACAATTGGAATCGAAACAATATTGTTTAACAATTAATATATTTAGAAAATTCACTAATCAACTTTTGCTGGGGATTCTTTTTAATCAGAAAAATAGAAAATAGACATAGTTGTAGTAAATAGTATATGTTTGTGTCACATTTTTTACTATTATGCGGAAATACACATGATGAATGATTTTCTACATAGTTATATTCAATAAGCATTACTTTATGCATTAATAAACGGAAGCTTTCATTTGTAACTAACTAAATTATTATATATATTGTGAAATTAATATGTATTAATATAAAGCATTATTAACATTAAATCTCCTCTACGTAGGGGGCTCTGGAGCGTGTTCGAAGGGTCCAAATGGAACGAAATTTGGACAACAGGAACTTCAAACGATGCACTCGCCGTTTATTGGAAAAAAAAAATAGTACACAAAATGGCCAATAGTTACTATTGTCCAAGTTGTCCTGTTGCTTCAAATTTTGCAATCGTTTTGTGGACAGCGCGAGCAGACATTGATATTAATCATTTTGTTGAGCAGCGCCAGCGTGGGCCTTACATGCTTCTGATATTGTATAGTAGTCGAATTTGACGGAATTTCTTCTTGTCTTTCGTTAGTTCCTGTTACTTTTTAGTACAATATCTACATTATTTAAGTTTTTACAGCAACACATGTTACTCTAAAATTGTTTTTACTTGTTATAGTTTTTTACGTTAGTTAAGTTAGTTATTGTTTTTAGTTAGTTATAGTTAGTGATTGCTGCAGCGCCATATTTTGCACTTTTTTTTTCCGCGCATCGTTTGAATTACCGGTTATCCACATCTCTTTCCGTTTAGCGCCTTGGAACGTGTCCCACAGTCCTCTACGTAGAGAAACTTTAAAATTAATAACCAAGTATATAGCTTTAAAAAAAGTTAGTTCCCTAAATTATTTCTTAAACTTCCTTTATTTCTTTCCTTTTTTTTTTAATATCGGTATGGATGAATAGAAAAAAAAAGAAAAGAAAAGAAGGTATTTTTGTTAAAATTGCATTTTCTGAAAATAATCAATAGTTATTTTCCAAATTCTTAAAAGAAGTTACAATAGTCCATTCATCAATTTCAGAAGACACGTGATCTCAGTTATCCAATCATTACCATTTCGTTTCTTCAATAGAGTTATTGCTTGATCGCGTCTGGAATATCGTTGTAAGCTACTTCCAGTGTTTACATCAAATTCGTCATCGCGCTACAATGTTTAATTTTTATTATTTTTGTTGGTTTTTCAATATTATTAATTTTTTTTTAATTTTTTTATTTTCGATTTCATAAAAGGTTTGTTTTTAGGCAAGTGCAATTGTATGTTTAATTCACATTAAAGTTTTAGATTTTGTATGTCTAGGTTGTTTTTTTTTTTAAAAAAAGTTTTATTATAATTTTGTTTGTATTTACCAATAGATCAGCAAATGTGGTAGTCATTTCGGCATCATTTGGTAGCCCTGAAAAGGGCCTTTTTTAAAAAAGTAATAAAATAAATATCCCCAACATTGGCATGTACAGTTGACTGATATAAGTCGTCCAGTTCTGTTATCGGTACCTGTCTTTCCTTGCCCGGTGTTTCGAACAAAGGGCTACACTTAGTGGTAAGCGAGGCTTCGGCTTTCTTAACAATATTGAACACTGATTAAGATGATACAACTGTTGCTTGTTTTAAGATAGAGATCCTCTTTGGTCAGACGATGATCGGACGACTTGAAATACCAAAAATCATTCCAATAGATTAATCACGATTTTGTTGGCACAAACGAATAATGGTGTCCATTCAGCAGCCGCCATATTCCGAACCACGTTCAAAACAGGAGTAACTAACGCTCAATCGTTTACCATATATGGAGTTGTCATGTGTCTTCAGATTTATGATGAATGGACTGTAACAGTATTATTTATTTAAATTACATCTCATGGAAATTAATGAATTTAAGGTAATGCAATGGCAGTAGTTGGATAGAAATCCAGTATACGAATTTCAATGATTATCTATGGGGATTTGTCGTCTTTCAAGAAAAGAACACATTTGCAAGATTTTAAATATAAAAGTTAATTCATTCCTAGTCCTTCAACTATCTCACACTAAGTTTCAAGAAACTATTCAGCAGTTGAAAATTTATTGATTGGAGGGGAGGAGGGTACAAGCACACAAACACTGATTGCATTGACTTAATAACGCTCTTTCCTACTGGAAAAATAATTAAGGAAAAAGTCTTAAGAAAAGAGCGATTTCATGAATTGTTTGGTTACAATCAATTTATAAATTCCTTTTTTCAGATTTCACTAACTACAAAGAAAAGAGTAGGAAAAGGCAAAGAAGATTCTTTCTGGTCTAATCGAGTTACAAGAAGAAATCGTCGATTAGCGCAACACGAATCTGGAAGTATCGATATCAAACATGTTCCTTGGCAAGATAGAATTACTATTGGCATCGTAGGTTGCGACAGACTCACCAGCAGATACGTTTCTAAGTCAAGAAAAAGTGCTTGGGTTGTCAGCCTGTTCTTAGCATCAGCTGTTTGTGGTTATCAGATCAACAGTTCCATCAATGACTTTCGCTTTGGAGATCCTGATGTACGAATGGTCATTGAAAAGAATGATTCTATCCAATTCCCTACGGTAGCAATTTGCCCATACTTACCTTTCCAATATTCGCCTTATATAAACAATCTAAGGGAGCAATATATGTCGGATTTTAATATTACTTCTAACAACTCCATTCCTGTAGAAGAATTAATGTTGCTTCCAGATAATGATCTTCTCAATTTTTGGAATGAATCAGCAATAGATATAAAGGAAATTGATATTAATGTTTACGTAAGTAAATATTTATTTTAAATCAACTTAATTAATATTCATTATCTGCTCTATTATGTTATATACTGATATCGTTAGCATTATGTAGGTTGGTTGTTATTGGGTACATACCGTTCTGAAAAGTATTTTGTACATAAATGAAATAAGTTAAGTCCCGTTTATAAGAGATGTTAGTAGGTTAAATTAAATTTAACCTAAAGTAAATTTGATCGTAAACACCAGTAAATCAAAGAAAGAATAAATTATTGTAAATTAAATTTTCAAATTTTATTTTATTTTCACTTTGATTTTATCATAGTTACGATCGTATTCACTTTGAGATAATTATAAAGACTGGAAGTTCGTCAACGTTTTTGTATTTATCATTCTGTAGTAGGATTAATACTTTAAAAGAAAACAATAAATTAATATTATCAATCTTCTATAGATAGTTACCGCAAGACTTTAATTTTTGTCGTTGTCCAGTAAATAAATAAATAATAGTGTTTACAATAATTTAAGAAAAAATTAATTTCAATTTTATTTGTACATTTATTGTGTAGGCTTTTTATTTAACATAAAAAAATTAAAAGGAAATAAGAGATAAGCTATTTATGAAAATTAATTTAGAAAAACTACTATTATTATCAATCATCAAGTAACCTCTTTAATTGTCATTAATTAATACTTAAGCTAGATATATTAATTAATTAGCTTTTATTAAACGTCGCCCATGTAATTAAAAAAACTAGTATGATTTTTCCACAAAATTATTCAACTCATTTCAGTTTCGAAAAAAAAAATTGGCAAAAACAGTCTTCAATCAAAACTTTTCTTCACTTGAAACAGGCCTTTTTAGTTCTTTCAAAACTAAAGCAGTGTCTTTAGTTCTTTCAAAAGTAAAGCATTCCATTATACGTGTTATAATCCAAGAAAGATATTATGCTTTGTATGAAACCAAACAAAGAAATACATTGGAATGCATTGGATAATAATTTGTAGCCAATTTTTTATGTTGCTGACTTTACGTTGGCTTATTCAACTTTGTAATTTCTTCAATTAATTAATTAAATAAAGAAACAAAAGGCAGAGAAATTTTCTGCTTCTGACAAAAAAAACAATTCATTATTTAAAATTAATGTTGAAAATCTATTTGTAGGGATATATATATAATTTTTGTTCTGCCCGCCAGTCCTCCGTATCGAAACCATAAGACATAGAAATACAAATAAGGTGTCAAATGTTATATATACTATTGAGGATGTCTACATTTCATTTTTAATCGACTTGCGTCAATCGGAAGTTATGTGACATAATTTAAACTTCTAAACTGTTCATTTCGATGACCAAAATGTAAAGACAAGATTTCCCCTCATCGAGATGAACTTTTTCCAGATAGTCCGGTCGCAATCAAAGGCCACGTCACTGAGAAAGGAACATCAGAATCCAAGGTCACGTGATCACTAAAAAACTTTACTTCACAGGTTTGCTAGTTCACACTTAAAAAAAATCTAATTAACTTTTTCGGAAAGTATTTGGAAGAGAAAAATTTGAAAAGGGAAAGGAAAAATAAATAAATAATTTAATTTATTTTAATTTAGTTTTTTAATTATAAACATAGTTTTACGGAATACAGCATTATTTGTAATTTACGTGATTGACGATGTAGAGATTGAAAAAAAAATTAATATATGTTGTCGACAAAAAAAAAAATTGCTGTGTTTTGGTGCAGCATGTTTTAAATGAAGTCGAAGGAAACCAAAAAAAAAAAAGAAGCAAAATTTGCCTTAATAATCAGGGAGATTCTCGGACTCAAATGACCATTGTTATAATAGCAGTTGTTAATAATTTTAATGAAATACTGAGTCTCAACCTTTTAATGTATAATAGTTGTATTTGAAACATTTATATTGTATAAGGGTTCAATAGCTAAAGAAATCTTGTCTTTGGACAGAAGATGCTGTTTTCATCTCCAATGGTTTCCTTTGATTATTAATCTTCGAGATAGAATCAGCTTTTTGCTTAGTTTTAAACTTTCGGTAGGGGAATGAATCTGAAAGTTAAGGACAGAATACATCTTCATATCTCTAATAGATTATGGGGCCACATATATATTCTACAATTCTATTATTATTATTATTCTATTCTATTATTACAATATCGTTTTTTTATTCTTCTCCAATGATGATTATTTTCGAAGTTCTCTTATTGTGAAGAAAGCAATTTAACTGAATCGGTGAGTGGAAAGACAGTACTAGTTCAAACAATGCATTTTGAGATATCTGCAAAACGGACCTTTATTTGCAAATGTCACAAATACAGTCGACATTATGTGAATGGATTCTGGTTAAAATTGGTAGCCTGACCCAAAAGAATGATCGTAATTGCCTAATTGTTGTTGAACATGTGGCACAATTTGTAAATAACATATTAATTATTGCTGGACATGTACTCTTTTTCCACTCAAGTTCGCATACTGAACTTTGCACTGTTAACAACAAGACTACAATATAGAAACAATATTTAATTACAATACAGTAAACATCTCTGATAGGAAACAAAGCTATAGAAACAATATTTAGTAAGCAAATCAATATCGGGGCACACACACACACACACACACACGTGAAAAACATGAAACAGTCAATAAACACAAAATGTGTCAAATAGACGTCTTTACCAACCCGGTGGTTTTCCAAGTAGCTATTCCATTGTAGAATGCTAATGCTTCGTTTGACCATACCTCATCAACTTCACGATGTCCTGAATTTTTTTGTCGTTCATTGCAACAGGTTCTGTGTATGCTTGGTTTACCGGTAACGTGTGGTTGGCTTTGTTTTTGACCAGCTTGAATGTGCTAGTGGTGAACCTATCGATAAAATCGTATGTTTGAACATAACCTGGCATGTCACTGTCATATATAAACATTCTGTACTCAGATACAGTAAATGTCTTTCGTTGTTTTCTTGTAAACAGTAGCCCACCAATCCTTAAAGTTGATTATATCTTCATGCTTGACTGTTTTCAATGTAGAAGGTTGGTTTTTTCTACTAGATGTGATAATGTTTACATATCCTTGAGGGAGATACACTCTATCATGTTTCCTTATGTTTCTTTTAATCGTTCCAAAATCTGATAGCTGGCTTCTAAGGGAGAAGAACAACAGTACGAGCCCAGGACAGATACTGATTTTCCACTCATTCAACTCCATGTCTCGCTGCTATAACGTGTGACGTCTTGAAACTTGTACTGTTCTTCATTCCAACGTTTAGTTCTACGTTTTTCGTGTTATGTTTTGCAGTTATCTCAAAATGGCTGCATTTGGACACGTACTGTTTTTCCACTCACCGATTCAATTGTGATTCAGTCAATAACGAATTTTTAATGTCTCTGTAATCAGTAAATAATTTTCTAGGTGAGTTTTTTAGCAAATCACTGATATGATTTTTTTACATTGGTCTTGAAAAAAAAAAAAAAAGCGAAAAAGGAAACATTGATTTTTGAGTTGCAGAAAAAGGAAATTTATGATTGCATTGAGATGGAAGTTATTATTAGGACTTCATGATTAGGACTAAGCCTTCATGATTTTATTCTTGCCTTCTTTTGTCGTAATTTAATGTGTTGATGCTTCTCTACGTTTTCAGTGTACAGAGTTTACGAGAATGCAGCCACAAGAAGAAATATTTAACATCACTTTTACTGAACATATGACTATCAATGGAGGATGTATCGCAATTACTATAGGTAATCACTCTAATGTTTCAATAATATATTTTTCAAACAAACAAATGAATCATAAGAACCATTTTTGATGTAAAAAGCATCTGTTTCTAAAAGTATAAAGCAATTGCCAACTAAAATTTTTTGCATCATTTACTTCAACTTTTCATACGTATTGATTTAGCTACTGAGTCGTTCCTTGCGTAGAGAGGCCCCGTAAAATACATTGGACCTCTTATTCAGTATGTTGAGATTTCTAACGTTCTAAAATCAGAACATTTATTAAATTTTTCCTATTAAATTATAGTTAACTAAAGGAAATTTGTTTTTTAAATTATAGTTACTTTGCAAAAATGTAGTATGTCTTTAAGTAGTTTTCTTCTAATATATTTATTTCTATTAATTTGTGTATCCTCTAACAATGAGAAACACAAACTGTGTCTGCCCTCGGTACAGGTTGTAACCCCTTAATTCAGACGACTACAGGAACGAAAATTAAAAAAAAAAAACAATGGGGGGGGGGGGAGTCAAAAAAACCCAGAGCTGAGTTAAAATAATTTGCGCAATGGAAGAAAAAATAACTTAATTTCCTAAAAATCAGACAAATCCAAATAAGACAATCAAAACAATTTATTAAGCTAGCTCAAGTTAAAGTAACAAATCTTAATCAAGATTTGCTTATAAATATATTCAAAACTTTAAACACAAGCTGTTCGCAAAACGCATTAAGCAAACAAATCGATTCTCAACTTAAGTTGTGATAGTTTACTAATTAATACAATCTAAACATAAATCTTTTGATTCGATCTTTAAAGATTAAATATCCTAGGATAAAATACCCTATAAGTTCTATATATAACTTATAACTACTATTTCAATTATACCGGAAACAAAAACCACCAATAATTTAAATACAATAAATAATTAACTACGTCATTACAATAAACTTTCTCAGTGGACTTCCTTTTCCACTTATCCTTTTCAAATTTAAAGTCAGAATATATTTTTTCAAAATATCGTATTTTCTAGATTCACTACGAAAAAAAAAAACCTAACTTCGTTACAATAACATTCCGATTTAAATTAGTTGATTAAAATACAATACTTTTAACTTCAATCAAATAAATAAATTTTAAACAGTCTTACATTGTATCATAAGTTCCGCTAGAGAAATGGAACGTCCTAATTTACAAGATGGCTTCCCACGCCCTGTGGTCGTTAAAACCAAGTCGAGTCTAAGAATTTCACAATTCTCCAGATGTCTTTGCAGATCCGACGAATTCGTTGAACTACGATGATAAATGAAACCCAACTCTGGCGATATCTTATAATGAAGGAATCCTAGATTCCTCTTGCTTTCGCTTCTCAACTTTTCTTCTTCACTAACTGCTTACTACCCATGGTAAGTTTAGAATCATGGGAAAATCCATCAGCATCCCGTACAAACAGTTGATCTTAGTTTTCCCATCAAATCTGTCCATACTAAACTAAACTCCATAAGGCATAGTCCATAATTATTACCACTAACTAGGGAGTATTCAGACATCCCTGTTCGAACTTACAAACAAATATCCTCAATGGTGAGATAAGAAGAAAAAAACGTAGTGACGGGAAACCCGGTGGAGAAACCAAAAATCGCAAAGGAAAAATCTGCTCCCCTCACCATGACACGGTTTTTTATAGGAGAGTTCCCTGCAATCTTTGACACTCGTGGAAACGTGCCAACAAACGAGGATCATACTTTAACAATCTCTAAAATCATCACTCATGTCCCACCCCAAGAATCTCACCATCGTATAAGAAATTACCTATTAATGCCAGTAATAATAAAGCTATAACAAAAGCGTTGACTTCTCAGGCAATACCAGAAACGAAACATTTTAGTGTCGTTTCAGGCTTCCCTCATCCAGCCTAAAAAAAAAAGCTTCCATTTTTTTTTTAAATATGAATAATTATATATCAAGATGCACACCATGTGTTGCATTTCCCCGAGGATAGTTTAAATAGATAATCACACCCAACAAAATCCAAGAGTTACTAAATCAAATCCTACCTAGGACTTCTGTTACAGTTTGTGACTTATAATCAGTTAATACTCCTTATAGCTTTGATAAATTTATAAGCGCCTATCAAGCTTGAAGAGTAATCAAAGTTCCTCATGGTACTTTAAACGCTAAAGCTATGTGTACTCCTTTTTATTGATGATAAAACCTTTCTAGCTGGTTACCCTCAGTAATTCCTGAACAGTACTTGAAAGTCTACCATATGGAAAGCCTACCATAAACCGATAAAATAGTCTACTTCGACTAATAAAAATCCATTTTCCCTTTTTCTCAATGAAGCCAGATCTTAGAAATAAAATGGTTCACTTTTTCCAAACTTTCTATCATATCAAAACCAAGTTCGGGGCCCTTGAACTTAGCTCCAACGGATTTCCAGTATAACCTGAAGCTTATATTCCTTCACTATGAAAATCCTTTGATTGTAGCTAATTGTAAACAAGAATTCAAA
>JAFIDM010114029.1:31135-44140 GCA_023159025.1 Thereuonema tuberculata
TGTTTTTTAATCTTGTCCTTTTCCAGCTTCCCAACAACATCTTTCTGTCAACAAAGGAATATTCTCAGCTCACTCCTAGTTCTCTTTTTGCTAATATCTGTGGAAGTTTAGGCTTATTTTTAGGCTTCAGTGCATTGACTATTCTTGAGATTATCGAAGCTATTTGGATTTACTTAAATCATAAACTACGATCACTAAAATAATTAATGAAGTAATTTTAAAATATCCAAATAGATTCACCACATTTTAAAAGTGCTTCAGATACATAACTTTTTATTCTATCGATTGTACATCCGCACATTAATTCAATTCCACATATAGATAAATGCACGAGCTATTTTGAACTGTTTCTCAGCGCTAGGCCTGTATGCTACTTTATTTCAATCCCATAATCCTATCTTAGAAAAAAACAAAAACAACAAATTTTGTAAAATTCGTTTTTTAAAAATTTCATTTCTCCAACGACAGAAACAAACCAAACAAAATAAATGAACAACAAAACGTGTAATTTAAAGAAATTCCAACAGGAAGCCTAGAAAAAAATTGGAATGCTCTTCTAAGTTGATGAACCAAGTTAGCTTGAATATCCTCAAAAATACCATTACTTACAGTAAAATCACTATATAACTATCAAAGCTTGATGAGATAAGTAGAGAAATAAACGTCGGAATCCACGAACATTAATTCTGACCATATTTTAATAAACTAGAAGGTAAAATTAATAAAAAAAATGCTCAATTTTAAATATGAGATTCCCTGTCGTTTGCATTATTATTAATGTTAGAAATATTCTACTTGATTAACTACGAAAAATAGGCCTCGACTCTAAAGAGTATTATTTACATTTGTAAAAAGTTAAGTATTTGCTTACATAATATGATTCAGCGATTTCTTCGAAGAGGGATATTTTAATTAGTGAAAAACTGGAGTGAAAATGTGCTCAGATATATAGCTATAGGTTACATCCGTTTTGTGACATATTTATTAAATTTATATAATGTTAAATGTAATTTTTTTACTCATGGTAGCAAAATGAAAACGAAGTATTTGTAATTTAATATTTATAACTTGATTGTTTGTTTTAAATATACTGTAATGATCATATGAAACGATTTAAATGCTTTACTTAAAATAGTTTATGAAATTTCTCGCTTGTTCTGGTTACTTAATTACAAAGTTGTTCTTTAAAAAAATATATTTTTTAAAGACAAAACATTATTTTAATTTTGTTTTCAAAGAAATTTTATTTTTAACAGCTAAATTACAATTTTTATCACGATGCCACATACTTAATTCTTCAAAAATGAACTTTCTCTCTAGTAAGTATTCGATACTGTAAGATATATGCTTATATTATGTAATTGTGCGACACAAATGTTTTAAAGGATTAATAAAGAAAAATATTGGAAAATGTTAATTTATATATTTATGGAATACGATGTCTTGAAAATGGTAATGAAGATTTCATTTCAAGATGTTTACACTCATCTATATTTATTGTTTACATTAACTGCTAAACAACTGTAAGATAGTAATGAGTTTTAATTAGCATTAGGACCATTTTGTCTCAGAGTAAAACTAAAAGATTAGTGGCGTTTTCACTATTAGTTACATTATCATATTGACAGCAAAGTATGCAAAGTAGACTCATTTTTTGGAATTTTTTTGTATTCAGAAATTTCCATTGGGGATAAAAAAATATCAACTATGTATTACAAGAAAAACAATTTCTGTACATATAGGAAAGAACCAAGTTAAGACAAATTCAATTAAGTAAGGCAAATACAGAAAAAAATATTAAACGTAAAATAAAGAAAAAAATAGTTGTTTTTTTTTCTTTTCAAGGATTTCTCGAAAATCACTTACTAGATTAAAAAAGTGGGTTTTTTTATTTCTTTCGAGAATTATAGGAAACACACGAAGTAATGAATCATAGGACTACAGTGATTTTCTTTTGTCATCACAAAACTGAAAGATATCAGTTAAGGAAGTTATAAACAACGATAGATTTCACCCATTGATTAATTTTAATTTGAATATAAGGAATGAGGTTGAATGGATTTATGGAAAAGCTTAAGAATAAGATGGAATACATTGAATGTTTTCTTTGTAAACACAGAAAATTTTTTTTTTTTTGAAAATTGAAAGTGGAGATGCTAACTTGAATTCATCACCGAAAGAACTAAAGGTAAAAAATATTTACAATTTAAAAAACACTAAGGAATGAAATGGTTATGTATTTATAGCAATGAACAATAAAGACTTATTCAACGTTATATAAGCTTGTTTTGAAACCTTGTGCTTTTCTTGCTTATGTTACGTAGATAAGCAAAATATGTTATGATATTTTGTAGTCACTTAAACAATAGTAATAATATTTAATAATTTATAATTAAAAGGTAATTGTAAAAAAAATGTTTTGTCTGATGAAGGCAACTCTTTATTACTAAATTTGCTGTTTTTCGACATTTAACATGTGACATGGGTTCCTGTTACTTATATGTTCTTTTCTATAAATAAGTAATCTTTTACAAACGATGACCATCAAACCTAATTGAATTGTTCAATTCTGCCCAAAATAATCTGCCACAAAATGCAAGTACCTTTTTAATTTTTATATTCTATTTCATCAGTCTGTGATTTCTGATGCACAATATTCACCATTAATAAAACTAATATTAGTTAAAATTTGCTACTTTTCCTCTCTTCAATCATTATTTTCTTCTCTTTCTTGTTTGCTGAACTTTATTTTTCAAAAGATGCAAATAATATTCTGTTGACTGATGCAAACATTAACTCATAAATAGTGATTTATGTTAGTGCGTTTTTGATGATGAAAATTTATTTCACCATCAATTAGAAATTCCAGAAAGAAAAAAGATTTATTTTTATTATTTCGGATCAAATAAAAAGCTAATAACAACAAGCTGTCAAATGAGGAAATCTAAGAAATAAGCGAAAAACAAAATCAAGTTCCTTTGATATTTATTTTTCAATGATAGATTTCTTAACTTCCAACTCAACAACCATGAAGTCACCTTAGTCATTAGAGAACATTGTTTTAAAAATGACTTTGCAGCAGATTGAAATCAGGGAAGCAAATTTCGATAAGATTACCAAGTTTGAGTAAATTCTTTACCTTTTCAATCTAATTCTCTACATTTCAAAAGATTTTTCTTTTCAATCTTTCCATTTCTGAAAATCAATCTGAGCTTATAAATCTGGGAGTTGTGATGAAATTAACATTGTCCTTGCACAATCAAACAAAGTGCGGTTAAAACGTTCAGCTATCCCATTGCTTTGGGGTGAATATGCTGATGAATAATGATATCGGATACCTTTTTCATGAAGAAATGCTGTCAAGTTTTCATTGCAATACTCCTTGCCTTGATCAGACATTATATTCTTTACTTTTCTGTTCATTTGCGTTTCAACAAAGGTTACAAATGATTGAGTTACCTTGGGTACGTCTTCCTTAGACTTTAATAAATAAATGAAAGATCTACGTGAATAATCATCCACGAAAGTTAGTACATATTCAGCATGATAATAGTTTGGGATTCTTATCGGTCCACACACGTCCGTGTGTATAGTCTCCATAATTTCAGTTGTTCTTATTTGCTTTAATTTCCGATGAGCAACATCAGTCATTTTTCCTAATTTGCATGAGTCACACACTGTGCTTATGTCAACTGAAGCATTGTCAATTCCACGTAATGAGTTGTTATTCATTACTAATTTTAACTTCTTGTAAGATAAATGACCTAGCCTCTCGTGCCATAGCTCTGATCTATTAAGAGTAGTTTTAACACATGATACATTAGGTGGCTTGATTACTTTTACTGATGCATGATACAAATTTGCTGATAGTAAACCTTTCAATACCCATTTTCCTTCTTTATCCGTTACAATGTACGTTTTATTTTCTAAATGTTGCACAAAACCCTTTTGGTCCAACTGTGTAGACGATATTAGATTTAATCCAAGATCTGGAACATGAAATACATTATGTAGAGTTAACATAACTTTTCTATATTTAGATACTTGGCATTCTAATTTTACTATGCCTTTCCCCACAGCTTTAATTGGTTTCAATGAAGCACCATGAATGTCAACAGGTTCAGATATTTCAGTATACTCTTGAAAATTGTTTCGTTCACAACAAATATGGTGGGTTGTTGCACTGTCTAACAACCATATTTCATTACTATAATTTGCTAGTAAACAATTTTTGTTACCGGAGATAGATACACCAATGTAACCATCAACTTTACTTATTGAATTCTTCTTTTTATTCTGATTCTTTTGGCTATCATCTATTCTCGTTCTAGATTGCGTATTATATTTTCCTCTGTAACGACAATCACGAGCGAGATGCCCAGGTTTGTTGCATATGTAGCATTTCCTCTTTTCAGGCTTATTTACATTTATCTTGTGTAACCTCGTAGGATAGGCATTAATATCCAAATTAACTTGATTAGAAACACTTTTCTTTTTTTCTCTCTCAAGTTCATTTAATACTTTATCTACAAGAATTTCAAAGGTAAATTCCGAAGTATTTTCAGTTAATAATAAACCTTGAGCAATAGAATTTAGTTCTGACGGTAACCCCGATAGTAACATCCAGCATAATTCATCATCACTGATAAAAGAATTAAATCGGATAGGAGGTTCTAACATTAGTTTTATATTCATAAGTTCAGATACTAATGAATCACATGAATTGAATTCTGTCATATTGTACAATTTTCTCTTTAACCTAGTAATTTTTAGTTTATTTAATTTATTGTACTTGTCATCCAATTCTTTTATTAACAGACTTGGTTCAGTTTCTTCTTTAATTAATAATTGATAGCGATCCTCTAGCAATGATATGATTACACAATATGCCTTTTCGGATTTATCTTTAAGCTTTCGCTTTTCTGATTTATCCTCTATTTTTTCTATATCATTTTGAGTTAAATTTGCTGCTTTCCAAAAACCTTCACGCATTAGAGTATTTTTCATCCCTATTCTCCAGGATGTATAATTTGAGCCATTGAATATGGGAACTATAAACTTCTCATTTCCCTTTTCCGCCATATTGACTATAGTGCCTAAGACTATAATGCATATAATACTTAGTATCAATAATAATGAAGTAGGTATAACCATTAGTTAATAGTATAGTTTCACAATCTCTTGGAAATATGGCGCGTAGTTAGATGCAACCACTAAATCCAAAACTTCTTTAATCCTAGAGGGCGCAGTGGAAGCAACCACTGAAACCATAACCTCTTAGAAAGAGTAAGCGAGCAAGGTATTATTTTTTTTTTTATTATTATTATATAAAACACTTATAGTTGCTTACTTTTCAATAATAATAGTTGAGTTTAGCAAAGTCGCACATTGGCTATAACTAATATAGGATTAAAGTTCACTTTAATAATATAAAGCTTTTTCACTTGTATGCAAATCTTGAATTACAGTTCACTTCGAACACGTCAATGGCTTTTCCCTAGTGTGAAACATTAACGTTCACTTGTCACATTAGTGAAAAGCCATTCACGAGTACTTAGTTAATAGTTTCTTACTTAAATTGACTCACTGTTCCGTTCCATAAACTTTTAATGATTCCTTAATCATTACTACGTAAATCGCTAGCTAAAGTTTTCGTTTCTTTTCGTTCACTTTAATGCACAAACTAAATATTTTCTCAGTCACCTTAACTTGAGAATTGAATTAGACTCGCTTTGACTAATTCGTTACTTTACTGTTCAACTGTTCACATACAAAGTTATTCGATTCTCTAATAATTTCTATTATTCATTTACTTGATATTATCTTCCTAGTTAACTTCCTTGTTTTAATTATTTCCTTTGGTTAACGTTCACTTAGTACGTTTCTTCTTTTCCAGTTTCCCAATCCAAAATGTGGAAATAAATAAATTTTCAACACTCACAGTTTTGCGTTCCGTCTGTTTAATATTTGTTCCTCAATTGACCTTATTCCAGTGTTGATTTCCCTGTAGATAACCGTCCTTGTCCTATTCACAGAATCCACACGCAAATTCCTGCAGTTAAATCTTGGTAGGAAGTTGTCTAACTTAAAATTACCGCCTTGCTTGAGTCCTTAAGCAAGCGGCGTTCTGACTTCACGAATCGGAGTGACCACATGTCTCGTCTGACGTCATAGTTAATCCTCCTGCTACTTTCCATTACAATTCAAGGGTGCAGGTTACTAATCGGGCTGACCCATAATTATAATTTTAATTAAACAACTAAAGACGATTTGTCTTTAAAATATTTTATTTTATAATTAACAGTCAATATTAATTTTCTTTTGAAGCACCAATAAATTACTTTTAATAAATTAATAATATTTCCGGAGGCGGGATAATTTAACTTATTATTTCACCTTCAATTTTAATTAAATTATTTATAAATGGTATTTCTAATTAATATTTACAATGAATATTTTTTATAGTATTTACAATTACAATTATTAATTTCAGTTAGTATTTACAATTAAATTTTTTCAATTGATATTTACAATTAATATTTCGAATTAATGTTTCTAATTTATATTTACAATTAATAATGAAATTTAACATTTAGAATTAGGATAGTTGTAGTAAAAATTAGTTTTTGTTCCCGTTAAAAATCAATTTTAGATAATAAATAATTTAATAAAAAATAAAAAATAAAAAATAAAAAATCATACAATACATCCATGGACGGTTTCAATGTGGAAGCAGAATTCATTGGAACAAGCCAGGATTGGTTGATTGCTTGATTGATTTTCATGGAGCGAAAGCATCTTAGCTGAGATAAGAAAGATAAAACGTATAATGGAAAAATATAAATAGATAAAAAATTATATAGAGATAAAAATCATGAATATCCTTCTACTGAACAACATTTATAGAAAAAGATCATTAAAACAAGAAATTAAAAAATAAACATAGTAGTGCAAAAGTAAGATCAACGTAAAATATTCTATAAAAGAATATAAAAAAATAATGTAAATTATACTAGTATAAATAACAAATATATATTATATTAGTAGAAATTACAAATATAAATTATGCTAGTAAAATACATACACAGTAATTCATTCCGAAGATTGGTTGAAAGTTCACGGACCCTAGTGACCCCCGAAGGGCGACCCCTAGGAGAAACCGTAACTTATTCTTGGGATCAGATACTAGAGTGGTTTCCCGTTGCCTTCTCTAGGACGCCATTACGGAATGACGTCAGACCGAAGAGAAAGTGAAGAAGAGGCTATACAACAAAGGAAAGGAAATCGAAACATCCATGCTCACAACCGGGATTTGAACGAGGACGCCAGCACACTGGCCTCACGGCAGACCGACGCCTGAGACCGCTCGACCACACCGGCGCGGCTGCTAGTAAAATATGAACATTATAAAAAAGGCTGCAAGGCCACACATATGAATGAATCTTAAAAGCGATTGGTAAAAGATCATTGTCATTTAAAAGCAAGGAAATACGAAAAGGAACATTAAATTGAATTGATTAAAAGCAGGACATTCAATTAAAATATGATGAATGGTACGTTGCAATCAGCACACTTGGAAGGCTCATCTTTAATCACTAAATAATAGTATGTTAATCTGATAAGCCCAATTCGAAGACATCCTTCTGTCTAGTTTTGCACATTCTATTTTCAGAAGAGGATAAAACAGGACTAAGAAGATTAATTTTGTTACTATGAAGATCATCTCATTGTTACTGCCAAGCAGCTCTCGATCGAGAACGAATAATAATAAGCACATGAGAAAGAGGAATGGAGATCGTTGCATTGGAAGACTGGCGGCGGACTTGGAAAGAGAATCGTTGAGTTCTTTCGAAACAATTCCGGAGAACACTGGAATCCAGAAGAAAATGACGATTTAAATCATTGTCCAGTTATCGTCATTTACGCTTAAAACATTGTAACAAATCAACTTGACATATAATTGGCTAAGTTCGTCTGTCTATCTGTCTGTCTGTAACTCGATATAATTAAGCTATTTAGATAGATCCAAGGTTCTCAATGGTACCATTCAATCAAAAGTACTCAAATTGGATGAAAATATTAGTTCATTGTGTCACATGTTGGTTCCATGAAATTTTATCCTTGGAAACTGACCTAGACAACTGAAATTCTAACAAAACATACGTTCAAAACCAAATAATTTTGTTACCACTGCATCCATTTTAATGAAATTTGGCATATTTACTCAGTTTTTTACGCTGATTTCGAAACTCAAAACCATTTTTGCCGTAGAAGCTTCGTTCACAAGTTAGCGCAGTATTTACATTATATTTACTTTATATTTGATAGTTGATAATAAAATGATTTTACAGATTTTTTTATGCCTGTCGTCCGACAGGCTTTGCTGCTAGTTAAATAGATAAAAGAGCAGCTTGAACCTTCAGGGTGTGATCACACAGTGCCCGAAGAGAACTCTCAAAATCACATCTTGTTGTAGTCACAGTGAAAAGTTTTAAAACAGCCAACATACTGAGTTTAAAATTTAAAAAGTTTAAAAAACTTTTTAATTGTATGTGTTAAATTACATTTTAAACTCGGCTGTTTTAAGCTGTGTGACGGCTGTTTTAAGACTTTTTAAAAACTTTTATTGCACACGTTAATTATTTAGCTCATATATACGTACTTGACGGATAAAGTATTCCGACTACAATATTATCTTTACAATATTTCGTCTTTCTATGCGAACAACTTTCTCAGGTGCCAATTTTTTGTTAGGATTACAAAACGAACCAATATTTAAAAACAAACTTATTAACAATATACTTACATCAAATATAAGGAGTCGATAGCATACATTATTTTCACTCTGTGTTATTGAGGGTACAGTAAAACCTCGTTAAGTCGTCACTCAAGGGACCAAACATTTTTGACGACTTAAGCCGAGTAATGACTTAGGCGGAGTGGGAATTTCTGATAAAAAAACAAAAAAAAACTGAAATACAGTATTTTCATGAATTGCTGTAGGATTCGGTGAAAAAAAGAAGATTTTAAGAAATCAATACATGCAAATGAATAAGTGGAAAATAAAAAAAATAAAAAAATTACTTTTTATAGTTACCACATTTTACTTTCTTTTACTTTAGTACATTAAATAATCCAACAGTGTTGGTTGATGAACAGCTGCTGTTTCTCCACAAATCATTTTAAAAGAAAGGCAATGTCTGTCTTTGAAACGTTCCAGCTAACCATTGCTGCCGCCGAAATCTTCAATGTTCAACTCCTTAGAATTTCCATAGCTTTTTCTTTGAGAATCACGGCAGAAATCGGCACATTTTGCGATCTGGAATGTTTTAGCCATCGAACTAAAACCTCCTCGATCTCGTCAAACTTCGATTTCCTCATTCTCTTTCTTTTGGTGTTTGCAGTCAGCTTCTTCAAATACTTCTTTCGATGAAAGAATGTAGTTTAATGTAGTCCTGGGAATATGGTGTTCTTTGGCAAAAGCTGTTTTCGAAACATTTGATTTTTCAAAAAGTGCAATTAATTTTTTTTTCTTTAAAAGATAACGAGGTAAGTTTTCGTTTTCCTGGCATGTTAAAAACGTAATCGAACCACGAAATTGCAAGAGAAAATAAAACCCTTACAGCTGCGCTTACTTGCTATGAAATGAAGTCACACTTCTTGACAGGAGCGGTCAAGAAAAACGTCTACACTCCACAGAGTTACAGCGAGAAGTGTGTTTTGAATGATTAGCAGCGAGATTCCAAGAACCCAAATCCCCCGAAGGGGTAGGAAAGGAATGAAGTGACAGGCTGATCGAAAATTCCCGTAAAGGCTTGGCTTTCTTAAAATGAAGGGGCGGGGCTGAAAAGACAACACGATGGCATGCAAAATGGAGAAGAAAGATGCTTTTGGCCATTTTTGAGGATGACGAGTTATCCGGAGTAGAATTAAATTTGGTGACGGGTAAAGGAGGGTTATTTTACATTATTGTGTATGAGACCTTGTCGGGAACAAAGGAAAACGACGACTTAAACGGAGTGACGACTTAACGAGGTTTTACTGTATTATTTTCTTGAAATATAAGATTTTAATTCTACTCAATTTGATTCCAGGAAGATCTGTATTTCTGTTTGCTGTAAAATTCGAATCGTCCAAACCATTCCTATTGCAGAAATTGTTGTAAATCATTATTAACTCCTTTTTTTGTAACAAAAATTGTTATATTCGTATTGTGGTAAATATTAAATATTAATACTAAATATAAAAATATTAAATATAATTATTTAATTATATTTGGAAATTAAGAACATTTAAACGTTTTATTGTTTATTTCTTTCAAAATTCAGATCGTTTCTTTTAACAATATATTTGTTTAATATAAATTGTTCATATTCCAAGTCATTCAGTAATAACAAAAAATTTACCAAATTCGATGTTTATATTGTTATCATACTCAATGTTATTCTGTGATATAATACAATTGTTATCCTTTTTGATGTCATTTCATTTTTTTTTATTTAAGGAGAGGAGAGTTATTTATTTAACTTCTTTCAATAAACTGCAATGCCTCTTCAATTGGGATGTTTGTATACGTTGCTTCAATATCTGAGGAATATAGGACGAGCGATGAATGAAACACTGTCAGAACAAATTAGAGCTTATAAAAATAAAATGAGGGATAAAGAACATAATCCAGACTCTGTTGTTAAAATTGAGTGTAACAACATCACATAATACAACATGTCTGACACGAAGATATATTTCACTACTTGAATGCTTATTTTTCCCTTTTATTTTGCATCTGTGGGAAAAAATAAACCACTAAGAGTTTACTTAAACTTGAGTTAACCTTAGCATAGATTTCTCTCCATCGCCATCGGAACCCACCCCCCCTTTTTTTTTTTGGTCATCCACACTTAGGTCTACATTCTTAAAAATCAATCAACATTATCTCCTGTATATATTTGCTTTAGAGTATATTTACTGTTTTATGAAACAATGAGCTCGCCTAACAGAGTTCAAATGATGATATTATTGGATCGTTAATACTGTTATCACAATCCGGCTTTTCTTTTCCTAAAATCGCTGCACACTTCACTTCATTTTCCAAATAAATAATTTATATTCTCCACTTAAATATTATTTGCTGGTTGGAAAATATTTATTTCATGTAAGTAGGAACTAAATCACTTAATATTTACCAGAGTATGAATATATGAAAAAAAAAAAATTTGTTATAAAAAAAGGAGTTAATAATGATTTGCAACAATTTCTGCAACCGGAATGGTTTGGACGAATCGAATTTTACAGCAAATAGAAATACAGATCTTCCTGAAATTAAATTGAGTAGAATTAAAATCTTATATTTCAAGAAAATAATACCTTCAATAACGCAGAGTGAAAGTAATGTTTGGTATCGATTCTTGTTTGAAGTTTCAATTCGATGAGGAAAAGATGATTGTCGTGCAAATGTTTCAGTCTCAACATTAATTCTAGACCATATTCAATTCCTTTACAAGAAACGTAAAGAGATTAAAAATTTCTTTTCATTGAAGCACTCATTCAAAGGATAAAGCCGGTAATGGCTATTGCGGGTATTGGTATAGCCTGCAAACCACAGAATACCATGATATCTTTCTTAAATAGAAGGCATTGTAATGTAGATAATAGATTAAGTACTCGAGGTTCCATTTATGGGATTAGGTGTAAATCTTCTGTTAGAGGCAATAATAGTTGTTTATATATAGGCAATTCCAAAAGGGAATTGAGTGCGCGCCTAAAGGAACACGATTCTGCTGTAAGAAATGCCAATCTATCCTACAGTACTGCCCTTCACTGCCAGCGAACGGGTCATTCGCTAAACTTGGGACAGGTAGAGATTCTTGGTGTACGTAAAAATAAATATTTGCGTGTCTTTTATGAATCTTGCATGATAAGATTGTTAGGTAGTTATAATCAGGACCTTTCTACTTCAAATGTATTGGAATACGGGCTTTGATAATTGTGTTTTTTCCTTTTTTTCCTTTAATAAAAAAATTTTCCATTTGAGTGTATTTGAAACCTTCGCAGACGACCACTTCCTGTTCACGTTTAAAGCATCTGTCACCAGGAGGTGTTTTTGTTAAATATGAAATGGCCATTTCTTTCTGTTTGACATCTCAGATAAGGAAAGGTTTTAATTAAAATTTCCCGTTTCCACTTGATAAGGGGGCTTAACATGTGAAGCTCTGAAACGTCGGGGTCTTTTAATGTTTTAAATATCAAGGTTAGTTCCAATATAGTTTTTGTATTTTAATCTTAAGATATAAAGGTATTGAAGTGGCTCATTTAGGAAATTAATTTTTTATAAGGTATATGCAGCTAATATTGAATATCAGCCAAATAGTTTTTGAAAGCTTATTATAAAAAAAGGAATAGAATTTTCTTTTTATTAATGAGAACTAAAGACAAATGAAAGCATGTTTATAATTTTTATTTGACTTATTTCTTTTTTTCCACGGCAACCTCGATTGTGACTGCTCTAAAATCTTGAAGTGAATCACAAATAAAAACTTCTTTAATTAAATTTTTTTAACGTGCAGGTAAAGTAATTAAACATAGACCATAATGCACCTTCACACATAAAATATATTAACAATTACAATTAAAACAAGGCTATGTTCAAGATTCCAGTAATCGAACCTTTTCGTCAGACAACAAGGTTTCGAGAAGGTTCGAATACTGGAACCTTGAAACGTCGCCTTGTTTTAGTTTAAATTTTAATTGTTAATATACAGGGTTATTCTAAAAGATGGACCCAATTTAATTAATTTGTATTTAATGAAGTATAAATTGGACATGAACAAACTACATACTAATAAAAAGAGAAAGTTTCAAAGTTTTTTAAAACAAGTTATAAATGTTCAATGTGTCCTCCCTCTGCTGCACGGCAAACATCTAAGCGGTGGCCAAACTCGTCCCACACGCGAGTAAGCAGGTCTTGTGTTATTGAGTTCACCGCAGCAGTGACATGATTCCACAGGT
>JAFIDM010114030.1:0-18737 GCA_023159025.1 Thereuonema tuberculata
AGCATCGTGTAGAATGTGTTTCTTGTAGTTGCGTGGGGAGGTGAATTGGTCTTGTATTGCAATGATGAACCCTTCGGTCTCCCTAAACAGCTCAGTACTCGTCAGCCATCTGTTCGACGCTCCAATGTCGACATTAGGCTCCCTGAGTTCGTGGTGATGTCTGCCGTGGAGTTCCTTACAAGGCCATGATTCGCGCAGCTGCTGAGTCTGAATGACAGGGGTGGTAATTGTTTGGGAAGAGTTTTCGAGATTCAGGGGTGTGAGGTGTGTGTCAGCCTTGACAATGGCTGAGTGAAGTGAGGAGTCTTCTGCTCTTTGGTGGAAATGTTCCCTAAGTGTATGTACTTGTTTTTCGTGTAGGGTGTTGAGGTTGATGAGTCCTCGGCCTCCCTCCTTGCGTGGAAGTGTCATCCTTTCCGTAGCGGACTTGGGATATCTAGAAACGGCTCTGATGGGGAAGGACCCAAAAACAATGTAAAATGAGTAGTAAACACGTTGGCCTAATGGATAAGAAGTCAGATTTCAGATCAGAAGGTTGTAGGTTCGATTCCTGTCGCGGACCTTTCATTGTAAAAATTTATTCTATTTTCCATTTGCTTAGGAAATTGCGCCGGTCAAATAGACAGACAGACAGAGGAATTATAGATTTCAGTAATATAGATTATTAGGAATTCAATGTATTAACAAGGTTTGAGTTAAAAATGACGATTATTTCATGTAAACAGGGGTGGGAAAGAAAGCAAGGGGTCACAAAGAGACTCGCGTGCGCATTTTCTATACCACCGTGGCGTAATCTATTCTAAAGTAAAGGTGACTCAGAAGCCATTGCGAAGCATTGTGATTGGTTTACTAATCGCTATCGCTACTCTGTTTGTTTAAATAATCAAATAACCTGTACTACTATATTAATCAATTGTATTGGTCATAGTAACTATTTCATTCCCATGAACGTAAGTAAAGTCCTAACTCTAGTTTGGGGTCGCCCAATAATTACGTGATGTCAAAAGTAGGAGGGGGGGGGGGGGCCGGAAAAATCTCACCAAATCTCACCAAGGGGGAGGGGGATGTCAACTAAAATCTCACATCAACTTTTTCATTTAGAGAATATACGTATTATAATAGATTACAACATTTTGTAATATTGACTTTTTGAACTTTTTTGATTTTTTGACTTTTTGAAATCTCACGTGAGGAAGGGGGGGTCCCATCACATCTCAACAAATCTCACCAAGGCGTAGGGGGCTCCAAATTTTTTAAAAAAACACCTCAAGTAATTAATGGACGGCCGCTTTATAGAATTTATTTCGCGGCAAGTTGGGCTACGAGGCGAGTTGTACATGACCCGCGAATGGAGGCATTACACGGAGCTGCACTGTTGTACAGTTGAGGCTTCCAGAGTAGCACTTATGCCTTACAGACATCGGGATAAGCAAAACTGGAAACATATAAATGAGGTTATCTTTTAATTGTTATTTTATTTTTTGGATTAAATCCAGTCCCTCTCCTTACAAATCCAAATGAGTAATTTTTACAAAAACAGATAAAAACCCTCAAGAGAGACAGAGGTTAATTTTTTTTTCTATATAGAAACAATGTATTTTCCTTAAAGGAAAAACCATTTTTTTAAGCATTACGCTTAAGATTGCACGTGGGCTGTTTATGTTTCAAAGTCTCTTCAAAATTTGAAAAAATTCAATTACAATAATATGAAAATCTTAAGGATCGACATTTGGGAAGTGAGGGAAAGAAATTCAACGAAAAGAGAAAAAAAAATTAAAAGATAATTTTAAATAATTTATAAATAAATAATTATTTAAAATTATCTTTTAATTTTATTTTATTTTTCTCTTTTCGTTGAACTCCTTTCCCTCACCTCCCAAATTAAATATGTCACCCACACAACCAAGAAGATTCACTGCTCAAAGGAAACACCAATATTCCAACTTGATATAAAATTTGGTATTTCAGTAAAGTGAGTTTCAGTTAAGTGAATAAGATTCAGTTAATTTTTTTAAAGTTATTCTTTAATAAATTTTGGGTTAAATCAAGTCTTTTGAAGCTTTTCAATAGATGAACTTTTATTCTATTTCATTTGTTTCCTTCATATCAGTGATATTTTCGAACTGATAATTAAAAGGCTTCACTTTTTTATTACTCTTTTGAAACACTATTCACTCTTTTATTGGCGCCACCCACATTTATTAAAGTTATTCTTTAATAAATTTTGGTATCAAGTCTTTTGAAGCTTTTGAGTGGTTGAACTTTTAACTCTACTTCATTCTTTTCTTTCATATTAGTGGTATTTTGAAACTGGCAATTAAAAGGCTGAACTTCCTTATTACTGTTTTGAAACACTATTCACTGTGTTATTGAGATCATAAAGTTTTCCTTACAGAAGAAAGAAAAAAAATTAAATATGAAAAGTCAGTATTCGTTTTTATGAAAGTGTATTTTCTTAACATTCCTTCCAGCAGCTTTGATAAACAGATACAGAATTTTCTAGTTTTTCTTCAATTGGTTTTCTTGGAAATTCTGTTAATAGACGAGAATCGTCAGGGTTGTTTTTTTTATGAAACCTTTTGATTTATTATTTTCCATTCAATTGTATTTCAATCGTTGCTGCCAAATGGTTCTTTTTTTTTTTGCAGCTTACAATTAACCTACTAAGTAATATTTTAAACTTTATTTCATTAAAAACGTTTTGTTAAGTATCAGCAGTGGCGTGATCAACGAATCGAATATTAATGAGGTCATAAAGTTTTCTCTTAGAAACAGAAAAATAAAATTTATATAAAAAAAAAAATCTCATCAAAGGCTCAGATTATTATTGTTACAAAATTGTCTAAAAAATGTACAATGTTTATTGTTATGCATTTCTGACAATAATCAATAAGTTAAATATGTTAAACTTAAAAATTAAAAACAATCCCACCCAAAACACTTCGTGTAAAATAAGTTGCCAAGACTCACATGCTCATAATGCTTTCACTGTTAAAAAGATATGAGATCTCATGTAGAGCCAAGCCCCTAACTCAACGAGGCCTAACTCTACAAGCCCCAACTCTAAAAACCCTATATCTTGGTCAAAAAGTATGCCTTGGCCGTTTCGTGGCTGTCACACAGACAATCCCAAGGAGTTATGTGAAGGATATGGAGTATGCCAAGGCACACTTTTTGACCAAGATAGTAGGATTTATAGAGTTAGGCATGTATAGTGAGGGGCTTGGCACTAAATGAAATCTGATAACTTTTCAACAGTGAAAGCGTTATGAGCATCATGTAAACGTATTTTACATGAAATGTTTTGGGTGAGATGAAGTAGTTCCATGAAATGGCCAAGCCTTACTTTTTGACCAAGATATAGGGTTTTTAGAGTTATGGCTTGTAGAGTTAGGCCTCGTAGAGTTAGGGGCTTGGCTCTACATGAGATCTCATATCTTTTTAACAGTGAAAGCATTATGAGCATGTGAGTCTTGGCAACTTATTTTACATGAAGTGTTTTGTGTGGGATTTCATTTCTTTTTGTAGGATGAGATCTGATAACGTTTTAACAGTGAAAGCGTTATGAGCATGCGAGTCTTGGCAATCCCTTATTTTACATGAAATGTTTTGAGTGGGATTTCATTTCTTTTTGTAAGATGAGATCTGATAACTTTTTAACAGTGAAAGCGTTATGAGCATGTGAGTGTTGGCAACTTATTTTACATGAAATGTTTTGGGTGGGATTATCTATTACAACTAAATTTAGTTTTAAGATTATTTAGAAAATGAATTTTTTTTCAATACCTACTTTTCTGTTTTATTATTGGTCAACTTGTATATACAAGCTGTTTGCACTTTTGTAAGAAATCACATTATTACACAGTATTATTTAGGCCGAAGCATTGAGGGTACGACGTATTTCAGATCCTAATAAAATCCAAAGTATAAAAGCTAGATAAATGAAACTTAGCGTATTTGATTAGTATGGTAACTGTATCTTATCCTGAAAATTTGAGCTCTCTAGTATTATCCAGGCCGAAGCTATGAGGGTTCGATAACACATAACTAGACCCCCCCCCTTTATGAAGGGTTGTAATGTGAAAGTTACGGATTTCTTAATTTTTTTGTTGTTTGTGTGCTAATCCTAACCAGCATACCAAATTTCAGCTTTCTAGGACTTCAGGAAGTACCCTAGAGGTTTTGATGATCATGAGTCAGTGAGTCAGTGAGTGAGTCGACGTATTTTAGGTATTAATAAAATCCAAAGTATAAAAGCTAAATAAATGAAACTTAGCGTATTTAATTGGTATGGTAACTGCATCATATCCTGAAAATTTGAGCTCTCTAGTATTATCCAGGCCGAAGCTATGAGGGTTCGAAAATATGACGAAACACTTCCAGAAAAGGTACGTTGTGCCCTTCCTGCCTTCGGCTCGTCTTGGCGGGGGCACTGCCATGTCCCCAGATTATTATTATTATTATTATTATTATTATTATTATTATTATTATTATTATTTAAAATATACGTTTAACGTGTGTGAATGAATTAAAATGGATAATAAAAAGCCAACACACATATTAATAATTAAAAACATTTAAAAGACATTAAAAACTACATGTTTCGAATAGCACCGCTACTCGTTGACTAGTGAATTACAACAGAATGCAATGGGGATTTATACACGGAATTCAGGGTGGTAGGACGTGCATCAGGTGACATGGTGAGGCGACATCTGGTGGAGAAGATTGGAACTTGGATATGGTGGCTTCATGTCATCGGAATGGCCGTCTGAAGATAAGGTCCGTCTGAAGATAGAAAAGCTGACCTGATACCCACTGCCATGAGAGTAAAAACAGAAGCGGACTCTCCTTCCATAAGAAAGCTTCTCAGAAAGGTTAGGTTCAAATTATTTAGAATACCGTCCACTAATCATCACAAAAAGTTAAAACAACTCACATTCCAAGCGAAAAAAACTTCTCACAAACTGTCTACCCTCTTACCTCGTGACCGTTATATTCAGGCACTCCAATTTGCAGCTAATGTTTATCAAATAACTTTTCGTCCCATAACTAAAACCCACATCAAAAAACTTACTGCTTTAAGCTTAAAAAGATGGCCTAATAACGGGCATTATAGTGAAAGAGTTATAAATTTGTCTAACACTTGCCTCCCCCCCGCACAATTGCAGCTTATTGGGAGAGGTCTCCGATTTGGTTTACCCACTGCTGTTAATTCTCGCAACCTTATCGCGAATATTGAATGCGGTTTATTAAGGCTCCGTCAACCCATTAATCCTGCATTAAGAAGCTCTATCGGCAATGTTATAAATAGGAATAAAAAAATAGTGAAGATTGGATTCTCAGTCCTCTTGAGAAGGAAGCATTATTACAACTAAAACAAATGGAGCACATTATTATAGTCAACGCTGATAAAGGTGGGAGTGTCATTGTCCTCACTAAAGACCAATACCACGCTATGGGTGAAGAATTTCTTAACACCACAGCGGGTATTCATTTCTTCAGTAGGCGTGAGAAATGTATCGTCAATTATATTAGGAAAATTTCACGCAACCTTCTTCATAATTCATTCATCTCTGATGGATTTGCTGAAAGTTTGAAGGATGAATATTTAAAAGTCCCTGCTCTTAGAATTTTGCCCAAAGTGCACAAAGATAGGAACGGGTCCGGCCTGTATCCTGTCAGGCCCATCGTCAACTGCAAATCTTCAGGTATTTTTTTACTCTCACAGCTTATTTACAACAAATTATTAAAATTCCGAATTAAATCCAAATTTTCAGTACTAAACACTAAGGAATTCATAGAAAAAATCAGATCACTTCAATATATGAATGAATACAGTTTCTTTTCGTTGGATGTGGACTCTCTGTATACTTCAATCACGCTGGATCTAATACATAAAACATTTCAATTTCTGCATTCTCAGTTTAATCATATTACAGTACCTTTAATTTCTAAGATTTTACCACTCATAGAAGCCCTATATAACATTCAGTTCTTCGAGTTTAATAACTTGTTTTTTAGGCAAACTGATGGGCTATTCATGGGGCTTTCGGCATCCGCCAATATAGCAGATCTTTGCATGATATATATCGAAGAATCAGCATGGTTCATTTTCAATGAATGTGATATACATATTCCTTTGTATTGTAGATATGTCGACGATCTTTTTTTTTACACCATTGATTCCATATCGTTAGGTATCAAGGATATTTTTGACGGTATCCATGACAACATCAAATTTAAAATTGAAATGGAGGACAATAAAACCATACCATTCCTGGATGTATTGATTGACCGCCACAATTCTCAATTCACCACCCAAGTCTATAGAAAGCCAGCTTCTTGTAATCTAACATTAAATTTCGAATCCTATTGTCCTTTTTCGTTTAAGGTCAACATCATTAACATGGCAGTGATTAGGGCATTTACCATATCCAGCTCCAATCTCTTATTTGAAGCAGAATTATTGAACATTCAGAACATTCTTCTGGCTAACAATTACCATCAAACATTTATCGACAAATTCGTAGCCCGTACAATCCAAAATATTTACAACCCACCAATGAAGGATAATGATCAAAACTTAATTTTTGTCTCCATTCCATATCACAACGTTATATTTCCAGCCCTCTCAAAAATACTTAAATCCATTGGAATTTGTTTAACGTCCCCTATTAGATATACAATTGGATCTTCCATTAATAATTCCAAGAAACCAGCGGACGATAATCCTAAATGCATTGTTTATACGATCGAGTGTTACAACTTCCGGTGCAGATACATAGGCGAGACATCACAACCACTTCAGAAGCGTACTTACCAGCACTCATATGCTCTCCGATCAGATAATACTAATTATTTAACTGTGAAGCATACAAGTGAAACAGGACACGTCATCAATTATGGAAGCCCTATTGTCTTAGCGCATGAGACAAACGCTCTGGCTCGTAAATGCAAGGAATCACTTTTTATTTTAACGGATCCAAACTGTTATAATGATACTATCTCCGTCAGATCTATATACGATTATGGATTCAGCAAGAAAGACAAAGACATCAATAGCCTTGGTTAAAATAATTTTTATTTTTGCAAAAAAGAAAGGGAAAGAGGAAGGGAAAAAACACAAAGTTTTTTTTTTGTTCTCTTCTTCTTTTTTTTTTTTTTTTTTCGTTACAGTTGCTGTTCCATGTTTTCCTGCCATCGTTCTAGCTACTTGAAGTTTCAACATGGACTTTTCCTGTATGGTCCGGACCTTATCTTCAAACGGCCATTCCGATGACATGAAGCCACCTTATCCAAGTTCCAATCTAATCCACCAGATGTCGCCTCACCATGTCACCTGATGCACGTCCTACCACCCTGAATTCCGTGTATAAATCCCCATTGCATTCTGTTGTAATTCACTAGTCAACGAGTAGCGGTGCTATTCGAAACATGTAGTTTTTAATGTCTTTTAAATGTTTTTAATTATTAATATGTGTGTTGGCTTTTTATTATCCATATTATTATTATTATTATTATTATTATTATTATTATTATTATTATTATTAAATTATTAAATAAATAATAGGAAGTGAAGGGGAAATAATAAAGAATATTTTAAAACGATTTTAAATAACTACTATTAATAATAGTTCTGCTGTAATATTAGTTAATAATTACAAAAATATTTAATTAAAATCGTGTTTTTTTTCCAGTTTTTTTTTAATTGCATCCCTTCCATTCCCTCTGATTTTCTAAAAGTGAGAAAAACTAAATGTGTAATTTTTACAGAAAGTGATAAAACACTCATCATTTCACTAATGACCTTGACAGGCGATTTTTTTGGCTGCTGAAAAACGCTTTATATCCCTGGGTTGTCTATCTGTCTGTGGCCACATATCCCACAATGCTTTGCAACTGTTTCTGCTAGCTGAGTTGGTTAGAGCGTCCTGCTAATAACGAAGGTCGTGGGTTCGATCCCCTCTTGGGGAATTCTTATTCTTTAGTTTTTTCTTCCTATTTTAAATCTTTTCACAATTTCTCAACTTAAGTTTTTTTGTTATTTATTTATTTATTTTATTTATTTATTTATTTGATAATAATAAATGTACAATCAGTCCTACGAGATACCATTAAATGTGGATCTGTATGTAGGTGCTGTAGAACATATTTAAATTTAAACAGATTTATAATTAGATATAAGTAATATCAGTTATATAATATTGTAATATATTTTTAATATAACTATAATTAGGAGAGAATAAATATAATAACAACAATAATCACAAACATAATTATAATAATAATAATAAAAAAATAAATAATACATAAAAAAACAATATGAGTGTTTTAAAAAAAACAAAATATAAATACAGAATTTATAATCAAAAATATCTAAAATCATTATTTGGAATTCAGTGTATTAACAAGGTTTGAGTTAAGAATGACGATTATTCCATATAAACAGGGGTGAGTAAGATAACATGGGGTCACAAAGAAACTCGCGCGCGCATTTTCTAGACCACTCTGGCGCAGTCTATTCTAAAGTAAAGGTGACTCAGAAGCCATTGCGAAGCATTGTTATTGGTTTACTAATCGCTATCGCTACTTTTTTTTGTTTAAATAATCAAACAACCTGTACTACTATATTAATCAATTGTATTTGTCATAATAACTATTTTTTTCCTAACTCTAGTTTGGGGTCATCCATTAATTACGTGAGGTCAAAAGGGGGAGGGGGGGGGTCCGGCAAAATGTCATCAAATCTCAACAAGGGAGAGGGTGGGGTCAACGAAAATCTCACATCAACTTTTTCATTCAGAAAATATACATATTATAATAGATTACAACATTTTGTAATATTGAATATTTTTGATTTTTTGACTTTTGGAAATCTCACGTGAGGGAGGTGGGGTGTCCCACCACATCTCACCAAATCTCACCAAGGGTATGGGGAATCGAAATTTTTAAAAAACACCTCAAGTAATTAATGGACAGCAGAATTTATTTCGCGGCAAATTGGGCTACGGGGCGAGTTGTACCTGACCCGCATTACACTGAACTGCACTGTTGTACAGGTAATACTTCCAGGGTAGCACTTATGCCTTACAGACAACGGGATAAACAAAACCAGAAACATATAATTGAGATTATCTTTTAATTGTTTTTTTATTTTTTGGATTAAGTCCAGTCCCTCTCCTTACAAAACCAAATGAGTAATTTTTACAAAAACAGATAAAAACCCTCAAGAGAGGCAGAGGTTAATCTTTTTTTCTAATTACAAACAATGTATTTTCCTTAAACGAAAACAATTTTTTTAAGCATTAAGCTTAAGATTTAACGTGCACTGTTTATGTTTCAAAGTATCTTCAAAATTTGACAAAATTCAATTACAATAAAATAAAAATTTTAAGGCTCGACATGGTTTCGATTTCGCGGGAAATCTCGTGAAAGATTTCTCTTACAAAATCGAAACCAGGTTGTGCCTTGTAAGTTTTCTTTCAGTTTAATTAAATTTTGTCAAATTTTAAACACGTGTGCTGGCTTTATCTTTGCTTTGAGACGATTTTTTTCTCTTATAAATAATTATTTAAAATTATCTTTTAATTTTTTTTTATTTTCCTCTTTTCGTTGAACTCCTTTCCCACAACCTCCCAAATTAAATTTGCCATCAACACAGTCAAGAAGATTCACGGCTCGAAGGAAATACCAATATTCCATTTTGATATAAAATTTGGTATTTAAGTAAAGTGAGTTTCAGTAAAGTCAGTAAGATTCAGTTAAATTTTTCTAAGTTATTCTTTAATAAATTTTGTTTTAAATCAAGTCTATCAAGTCTTTTGAAGCTTTTGAATAGATGAACTTTCAATTCCATTTCATTACTTTCCTTCATATCAGTGTTTTTTTGGTTTTTTTTTGAACTGTCAATGAAAAGGCTGAACTTCCTTATTTCTGTTTTGAAATACTATTCACTCTATTATTGAGGTCATAAAGTTTTCCCTTTAGTAGAAAAAAAAAATATGAAAAAAATGTTATTGAGCACCAGCTGTGTCGGGATCAACTAATCGAATATTATAAAGGTCATGAAGTTTTCTATAGAAACAGAAAAACAAAATACAAAAAAAACATCTAGGCAAACAAAATGTATTGTTTTGGTCAAATCTGATAACTCGATTTACTTTTTTTTTTACTTTTTCTTTTTTGGTTAAATGGAAAAGGTCCTAGTAACGAAAACATACCCTTAAGATTTTACTTTTCATGAAGAATTCAGTTACGTATTTTAACATCATAACGGTACTGTATTAATTTCTAATTGCTTTATTAAAATATAAAAGTTAAATAAAACTGTAATAATTTAGAAAAGACTTTTTTGCCAAAAACTAAAGGTTATTTATCCATTTATTTATCTACATTAAATAAACTCCACGTCTATAAAATGTATAATAGAAACAGGAAAATAAAATACAAAAAAAAACAAAAACATCTAGGCAAACAAAATGTAACGTTATTATTATTTTTGTTACAAAATACTCTAAAACATTTATAATGTATTTTGTTAGGTATTTCTGTTAAGAATCAGTATGTTAAATATGTAATTATTATGAATTGTATATTATATTACGAAATATTATTATTACTATTATTATTATGTTTGTATGTTTCAAACCTAGGGGTTTCCCCAGGAAAAACAATATGCCGGGTCACGGACCAAAGCACATATTGCCAAGTGTAAAGACGTGTGCAAGAATGATTAGGGATGTGTGGTTGTGTCCATAAATTTCCTAACTATGCGTGTTGTGTTGAGTACCACAGCCTTCTGGATTTGTGCTTAATGTGTTTTAGTGAAGTCCTAGTGTGCTGATAATGTGGTGCAATGCATCAGGCACCAGACCATTGGCAGACAGAACGATGGGTACAACACGTACTCGATCCTGCCTCCACTGCTTCTGGAGCTCATGTGCTAGATCAGTATATTTACTGATATTGTCTGCGTGATCTTGCTGATAGGCACTGCAATATCAATGAGATAGGTTTATTTGTTGACCTTATCAACAAGGTGATGTCACGTCTGTTGTGATATATGGTTTTGTCTGTGTGAATGGGGCGGTCCCAGTACAGTTTATATGAGGGTGACTCTAATACACTTTGTGGTATGTACTTGTAGTACGGGACCGTGTTCTTAATAAGTGAGTGTTTGTGTGCTAGTTGTTGATGAACGATCGACGCTACCTGATTGTGTCGGTGGAGGTAGTCTGTTTGAGAGAGAAGGGGACAGCCTGATATTACGTGGTCGATCGTCTCATGCGTAGTGTGGCATTTCCTGCATTTGTCGTCATGTGTGTTTGAATCGTGTAGAATGTGTTTCTTGTAGTTGCGTGTGGAGATGACTTGGTCCTGTATCGCGATCATGAACCCTTCGGTCTCCCCAAACACCTCACTACTCGTCAGCCATCTGTTCGACGCTCCCATGTCGACATGAGGCTCGCTGAGTTCGTGGTGATGTCTGCCATGGAATTCCTTACGAGCCCATGATTCACGCAGCTGCTTTGTATGGGTGTCGGGGGTGGTCAGCGTTAAAAAATAAACCAGTGAAACCCACATTAATAATCCCTTATCCTTTCAGTTCATAATTCCCGTTGATGTTGGGTCAGTGTGCGAAGGCATGTTTAGTGTCCAGTCGTGATTTTTTTCCCGATTTTCTTTTCTCTTATAAATATTTTAAATCAGCATATAAATAAATGATACTCGAATATTCATCGCAGTGACAATATGTATATATTCCAGTGCCATGTAACATTCTTGCTACTCCCAAGATGTGGTAGCAAAGCATATGCAGTTAGGAGCCCGTGTGGACCAAGTCGAATCAGGAGTGGTCGAACATGTGCAAAAGATCGTCGAGGAGAAAATGAAAGATGTGGAAGAACGATTAGAGAGGATGCCAACAACACCAGTGACTCTCGCCCACACATTGACGAACATTCCTGCGTCCCTTACGTTTAGCGGAACTCCAGGCGAGCAACTCAATGCCTTCCTAAAAGCCGTTTCAAACTATTTTGCATTAGTCAACGCAAAAGACTCAATGAAGCCTCGGCTTATTTACCAAATGATGAATGGAAGCACTAAGACGTGGCGTGATATCTTGGAGCCGTTCCCGACCACTATGGACGTGTTCAAAAAGAAATTCCTCGCCCGATTCTGGGGAAAGGAGGCACCGGCGAACTTCAAATTTGACCTTATGCATTCCTACTGGAGGAGAGCGGACGGCAGCATGCGTGGCGATGCAGAAAATAAGATAGCTGCGTTTAGGCAGTGTGAACCACCACAGTTTGATGTCGTAGCAGGACGTCATATGCCTACTGACGAGACATTTTCCTGTACACATACAAAATTTACTAATGAGTCTTGAATCAATGACTATCAAAAAATTCCAACTCATGTTAGGAAACTACGACCATTCTAATGAAAGCTACATGCGGACTGATAGAAAGATAAATGTGAACAGCGGATCATTGTCCAGAGGCAGGAACGCCGACCAGGGCAACAATGGTGGCGTCAGACAAATAAGTTCGTCTCCAGGTAAACGAAAGAAAGAAGAGAGTAGGTTGGACCATAAAGGAGCTGTACCAAAAGGACGTGATCCGAACCGATGGTCTAGCCACGGTCAAAGTCATGGGAAGGTGGTCAATCGATTCCTATAGCATGGATGGAAGGAGGAACCCCCGCGCAGTGATTACGTTGGGTGGAGGAGCGAGTTGCTCAGCGCCAAGAAAAAACTAACTGCGTTTGGTGCGACGGACCCCCAACCAAACGACGTTCACTACTATGAGGTCCCTACTTTGATGGTGAAGACTCACAATCTGGAGGAGTTGTTGCTGAACCCTGGAGAGGAAGCTAAGACAGATATTCAGGCGATGTCCAAAAGTTCAAACAAAAGTAAATGGAGTGGAGGTTAGTGCACTTATCGATACTGGGAGTGTGATAACTGTGTTGTCGGAGGAAGTGCTAGAGAAAGCACTATTGGTCGGTGGAAAAATTCCGATTCTCCCCATCTCATCGACCACCGTCATAGGAGTTATGCATTGGTACAGTGGTGGTCAGAATTATAAGGACAACTGAAAATTTCACAGAAAAAATTTATTTCTGAAGTAAATAAAGTGAAATGTATATATAAAATGCTTTTTTATGCTAGAAATCATTGTAGAATGCAAAACATTGGAAAATGCAAAATATGAATGATTTGCCGTATTAAACAAAAAATGTCATTGTAAAAACTGGCCAAAATTATAAGAACAATGAATGTTTTTGGCCTAAAACATACTAATAATTAATAATCTCCCCCTTCTTCTCAATCACTTTCATCAGTCTTGACGTCATAGAGTTTGACAGTTCCTTAAGAACGTTTTTAGAAATGTTTTTCCAGGCTTTTTCGATGGAGGACATGAGTTCTTGCTTATTTTGATATTGAACACCATTTTTGTATACTTCATGTGCCAGAATACCCCACAGGTTCTCTATTGGATTTAGATCTGGGCTTCTGGCCGGCCAATCAAGTGATTTCACGAAATTAGCATCAAACCATGCTTTCGAAGTTTGAGAAACATGTACTGAGGCATTGTCCTGCTGGAACAAAAAGTCTCCACTTGTAATTGACGGTGCTTCTGATAAAAAATTATTGCCCAATATGTAAATATAACTCTCAGACTTCATTTTGCCCTGCACAAAAACTAATGCAGTGGTTCTGCCAGTTGCGAAACCTCTTCAGACCAGCCACTGAGCCACCTCTAAATCTATGGTTTGCGAAAATTTCTTTTTCTTTACGGAAATCATACCAGAAGTAGCGAAAACCATCTGGTCCATCCAAATTAAACTTTTTCTCATCAGAAAAGATAATATCATCGCACTTTTTTTTCCATAGTAATGCATTTTTTGACAAACTCCATCCTCAGTCTCTTATGAACTTTTATAAGAGGTGGTCGTGACCTGAGTTTTCCTAACGAACCTTTTTTTCTTTTTGTAAAACATGTCGAACAGTTCGAACACTGCATCGTAAGTTTAATTCCCGTTTAATTTCCGTTGATGTTTGTTTTTTGGAGCAAGCTCGCCTTATTATCATTCTTTTCACAGGCACAGAAACAGAAGATGGCCTACCTATACGTCTTTGCCGTCCATATTTTTTGGGATTTTTAAGAAAATTATAAATAACCGTTCTCGATCTATTCAGCTTTGTCGAAATTTGATGTACAGTAAATCCTGAACTTTTAAAAGCAACCATTTTCCCTTTCTAAAACTCCGAAAGTTTCGTACCTAGTGGCATGACTGAAAAAATAGAATATGACGTTCGCAATCTCTTACTATGCATTTATATCGTCTGGGAGTGCCCTGTGCTGAACAAAAAACATGCAAATTTTGCTTTTTAGAACACAAAAATAGCATTGTCCTTATAATTTTGTCCATATCACAGTGCTGTCTAAATCCAAAATACATTTTATGAATGTGAATTTCGCAAATATTTCCATAAAAACTAATAAAAAATGCTGCATTTATGGTTGGTTTCCAGCCATAAAATTTGCATAATTTTCCAGCCAACTGTAACCAAGTTTGGCGATTTTTACCCTTGTCCTTATAATTTTGACCACCACTGTAGATGCATAGCTCCTATGGAGGATAATACTCGCCAGGCCTTGATAACAATTGAGCTTCAATTTAACATTTATGATGTAATTTGTTTGTTTTCAAAAACCATTATATACCCCTTAATTTTGGGAATGGATTTTCTTAAACTACATAGAGCAGTCATCAATCTTGAAAAGAAGTGACTGTTGCTTCCCGACCAATTTTCACCAATCAACTTCAAGAGAGAAGAGGATGCACCATCATCAAAAAGGATAAGTGCGTTGAAGATCGATGATCGAAAGCCAGAGAAATGCTCGCATCACGTAGTAAAGTCATTGTGCGTGCGAGTGGGGCCCAACAAAACACTTGAGTTACCAAACTTCTTAGAAGACATCAAAAGTGTGTTGCGCAGAGTCAACCCGGACGAGTACCAAGGTGATCAACGTAATTGACATCACTCTGAACTTTAGGTAATGGACTGTAAATAGTGTAAATGACAAACTGTAAATAGTGAAGGTGTGAATCACAAACTGTGTCAACGAACTTTTTATTTATTTTGTGTTGTTCGGATGCCGAATGAACTGAAGACATCAGCTGCCAAGGGAAGACATCCTGAAGCATCAAGAAGACCATTGTAGTTAGTTTATAAGTGAAATTTACTTGTAACATGCGTTGTCACGGGTTTTTCTGTAAATAAAGTATTTGTTTTTATTTTTTTTTAAATAAAAAATATTTTAGAGGGGGTAATGTGACAATACGCATATATTCCAGTGCCATGTAACAATCGAAATTCAGTAAGTTTGTTATCATTGTTAGCTCCAAGACAAAGAAATGTAAAATAAGACAAATCATCTTAAACTATTTGTTTTGTAAGTCAATTGCAAAATCTTCGTTTAGCTAATTTTTAGTTATTTTCAGTAATTTAGTTTTAGCATTAAAAGTGCTGAGCTTTAAGATTTAAGTTGAGATTATAAGAAAAATATCTTAAATTAAGGTTTAGTAACTTCTGACAGTGTAGTGTAATTTTAATAATATTTCAAGAAAATTTAGCTAATGTTAAGATTTAATGTAATTTTCAAGATTAATTGAATTTAAAACAATTTAATGAATTAAATTTAGGATTTTAATTTTTAGGAATTGATTTAGGCAGATTAATTTGTTTAATTTAGCTCTGGAAAATAACGTTTATTTGTAGAGTCTTTATGACGCAATCATTTCATTATGAGGAATTGTTCGTTAATTATTGGTGATGTCACTCACCTTATTTGGTAAGGTTTCCCGCCTCATATTACGATTGGGCGTTAGACTCATTACGTAATGGGTGGCTCCAGTTTCAAAGCTATTTAATGCCTTGCTGAAGCGGAGGTCGCTCTCTCGCCACTCGTCGCCTGCAACTCTTGCTTATGCCGGTAGTAATAATTCTCCGGTCGTTTCGAGTCAAAATGCTTGACTTCGAACAAACACTTTGATTAGGGTGTGTTCAATTAGTTGTGTAGTTTAGAAAGGCAACCTGGATAGCCTAAAATTCAATATTCCAATATTGCAAGAGCAAAATTCTGCAAATTAGCGTGCGTGCACACCCGCACCAGAAAAGTCATAGTGAGTGAAACTTATTTCTGTGAATTACTTTATGTTTTAAAAAGTATATCGAATTCAATTGAATTAGCGGAGCTAATTCCAACATTAATAAGCTAGGTAATGAATTTACCCACACAGCGACTTAATGAATCTTTACCGCACACACAAGGTGAATTAGCCAAAACAAGGTGAAAAGCCAAAAAGTGAAAATGCGTCTTGCAGGTACTGGCGACCAGTGCGCCAATACCTGCGTTCGAATCCCGGTCGTGGCATGGTTGTTTCATTCGTCTTCTTCTGTGTGTTGTGTCCGCTGGGGACCCGAAATCTGCTCTTTAGGTAGTGGTCCCCATTTGTCTTCTATATGTTACAGGCTATAGTTGTAATTATTAAAGAAAGGAATGAAATATTTGCCATGAAAATTTTGCTCTTTTATACCTACATATATTATAATGGAGTTTGTAAAGCACTTCTTTCTATGAATTTTTTCATTTTAAAAAAAAGCTCACACTAGAATCGAAGTACATCATCTATATTGTACCTCGGTCCTACACATGTTGTATCTTGGACCGCATTTTCAGTTTTGAAACAAAATTCAAATTAAAGAAATTATTGTATTTATCGAATAGAAAAGTAGCTAAACTATTAAAGTAACTAAAGATGATTTTCAATGTCAATGAACATTTCTCATATTGAATAAAAATTAATATCACGATGAAAAGAAATATAAATTGTTAATGGAAACTTTTATGCAGTATACTAGATTTCTCAGCCTTAAAATGAAATCTTAAATAATAATACAGACTGCTAAAGGAAAATATCAAGTAAAATTTTATAAATCTGTTCCTCCAACATTGAATTGGAAGAGGTTGTCTCCGAATATTGATGTTTTCAACTGGTGAGTTGATCCTCCGGTGATCATCCAGGTACAACACCTATCTATATGAGAGCCTTGTTAGGAAGCTAACAGAGTGATGGCCTGAATATGAACTATAGCATTGGCCAACAAACAGTCTTTTGCTGTAGGATTGTTGGCCACGAACTGGAAAAGATTTATCATTACATATTGTTTAATGTTCGTCCCTCCCGAAGAGACGTATGTATTTTAAAAAGTGCAAATAGTTAGTTGAAATACAAGTAGTTGAGGTTTAAACCTGGGTAATGTTTATTTATGGAGTTACAAAGGATATCAAATTATAAACAATTGGTAGCAGAGCGTGTGGTTTTCAATCTACGGAAACTCGACAACTTTAGTTCTTGCAAGTCCTCCTTCCGGAGGATCATGTCGTCGAAACTCCAGGTGGGGCATAAAGAACCACTAACAAGACAGAACTTTCTGACCTGGCAGGTGCAGATGCGAAATTTCCTCAAGGCACAAAAGCTCTGGAGAAAAGTCATCGTAGGAAATAAGCCTGAAAGATGTAACTTCGACACAGACCTCGAATTAAAGAAGGCGTTCGAAGAATGGGAAGATGCGAACGATGAAGCCATTAACTATATAACTCTGAACTTGTCAAAACAAGAATTATGTAAGTACCTGACATACGAAGAAGCCAGAACTCTTTGGGAAACGATTGAACAGTCACGGGAAGTCAATCGAACAGCTGAGACTAGATGCTATGTTAAAATTAACAGATTTAACCAAGCAGAAAGACGAGTCCATCGATACCTATATAGACAGGGCTATCGCAATAAATCAGGAATGCGAAGTACATACATACATACATAGTTCTCTGCCAAGGGCAGGTCCTTCACTGCAAACCCAGCATTCTCCAATCTTTCCTATTTTCTGCCTTCCTCTTCGTCTCCACATAAGATCCATTTACCATAATGTTGTCGATCATCTTAAATCTTCTTCTGCCTCGAACTTTTTTACCGTTCACCATTCCTTCCAGTGCATCCTTCATTAGGGAGTTTCTTCTCAGCCAGTGACCCAACCAGTTTCTTTTTCTCTTCCTGATCAGCTTCAGCATTATTCTTTCTTCACCCACTCTTTCTAGCACAGCTTCATTTCTTATTTTGTCTGTTCATTTCACATGCTCCATTCTTCTCCATATCCACATTTCAAATGCTTCTAGTCGTTTCTCTTCACTGCGTCGTAATGTCCATGTTTCTGCCCCATACAATGCCACACTCCACACAAAGCACTTCACTAGTCTCTTCCTTAGTTCTTTTTCCAAAGGTCCGCAGAAGATGCTCCGTTTCCTATTAAAAGCCTCCTTTGTTATTGCTATCCTCCTCTTGACTTCTTGGCAGCAGTTCATATCACCACTTATAGTACACCCTAAGTATTTAAAGTTGTTCACTTGTTCCAATGTCTCATTCCGAATACTTATGTTTATCTTCTTTGTCTTTCTTCCGATAACCATAATCTTTGTCTTGTTTACATTTATCTTCATTCCATATTGTTCACAGCTGTCATTCAGCTGCAGTAGCATATCCCTTAATATCATCTCCTCTTCTATTAACAATGCCATATCATCAGCAAATCTTATGCACTTTATTCTTCTTCCTCCTACTATCACCCCTCCCATGTTCTGAAAACAATTCTTCACTAACTCCTC
>JAFIDM010114030.1:33289-44118 GCA_023159025.1 Thereuonema tuberculata
AGTTTTTTGAGGGAGACGCTATTATCACATTTTGCAGGTTTATGATGCGTTCACGAAACAAAGACAACATCAAAGTACTAAAAAACAAAACAATATTCAAGGTAATTTGCTAAATAATGCTCGAATAATTCATTGCAGTGTGACTTATTCATTGCAGTGTGACAATATATATATATATATTGTAACGGAACGCAGGGGGGTATAAGTTAAACTAAGTGGTTCTCCACACTGATGTTTGGGCGCCAAAAGAAGTTTCGTTCGATACGATTAATTCTCACCCCCTCCAGATCATCACATCCCCGGTTAACTGCCTGAGCCCTCTCAGGATATGGGGGTCACGCCGCACCGTCACTAATTTATGAACCAACACTTCCACAACTTAAATTTTAACTCAACAATATATTTGACAGCTAAAAATAACAAGCTTTTAACTTTGAAGGCTATGTCAATGCGAATTATAACTTAAAAACTGTTTAGCTATCTTCCTTACTTAAGCACTATTCCTCTCACTAATGTTGCACTAAGGAACAGAGGCACGTTGCTTTTCACAATTTTATCCTTTTACTAATTAGCTAAATTCACTTAACTTCTTCTCGCTAAAAACAAGACGCATTTTCACCACTTTTTGGCTTTTCACCTTGTTTTGGCTAATTCACCTTGTGTTTGCGGTAAAGATTCATTAAGTCGCTGCGTGGGTAAATTCATTACCTAGCTTATTAATGTTGGAATTAGCTCCGCTAATTCAATTGAATTCGATATACTTTTTAAACATAAAGTAATTGACAGAAATAAATTTCACTCACTACGACTTTTCTGGTCAGAAAGCGTGATCAAGAAAGGACAAACTTTGCATAAAGTCTTTTCAATAAAATAATCTTAACCCTACAAAATTATGAAAATTATAACAACAATAATACAGAGATGCATTCGTAATTATAGAAACTATAAATACCGAATTGTTTTCGTTATGCTTATAAGATTCAGTTACGAATCTTAGCAATAGATGGCGCTGTTACGTTCTGGAAACACTTATCTATAAGAAAATTACATCATCAAAAGCTCTCCTTTCATAAAATGAACTTTTTTTTGTAAAGCTATTGCTGTGGAGAAGCGGTTAAACGTTGGCATTTAAAGGTATGATTAGTGGATTCAGATCTGCTTGGTAGCAATATTTTTTTTTTTTAATTTCGTTTTTTTTCCTGAAAATAAATTTATTTTTATTCTTTACTAGCCGGGTACCGTCGCTTCTCTCCTGAACCCTTGCGTATATAGCATAAAAAAAAACTTTATTTATTTAGCAAATTAATATCGAGATCGGAAAGTATAGGACTTCCCAGCCCGTTGTGGTCTTCTCCGGATAATTCAGATGTATTGCAGGTTGGCGCTACACTCCTATGTAATGATACGGCAATTTTAAAGCGAATATATCAATATAAAATCTCTTTATTCCCTGTCCCGTGGAAATTTCGAAAAATCCTGCCTTATTCCTTATCTACATTTTAGAGGGAACCTCTATGCAACATTTCAGCTTTCTAGGTCCAAGTTTTAGGTTCAGCGTTTTAGGGCATTGATAAGTCAGTCAGTGAGTGAGCCAGGACTTTCCTTTTTATGAAGATAGATTTATGATAATTAATTTTCTTTTCTTTTTTTCTAATATTTTGAAAAAAGTAATATTCTTCTTAATTTTTTTAATTAAATGTTCGTATTTTAAGAACAAAGAAAACCCGGATCCAGACAGTCAAACTTTCTTGAAGGGTAGTCTACTTAGATCTCTGAAACCGCTTTAATTTATAATACGAAATTTCTCAAGAATATTGTTACCGGTTGATTAGGCCACTCCCCCGTCCAAGGAATCCCCAGTTCAAAATCGAACAGGCCAATGCTGAGATCGAGGCGGCCTTTTGCTTTTAATACAGCTGCAGAGCTAAGTTTAGAGGGTAAGTTCAGAGGCCGAGAGCCTCGCTACATTCTCCAGCTAGCAGAACAGAGAACGTTTGGAGGCCTAGAGTCACGAGAAGTCTTTAGTCCCGTAGATAAGAGTTTGTTCAGTGGCCGAGAACCACGCTATAGTCTCCAGCCGGGAGATCCGAGAGGGTTACGTTGTTGGACAGGAGCCAAGTAGGAGCGACTACGGGAGAAGACATCCTCAGCCGCTGCCGATTTACCTAACACCGCAGGGTCCAGAGACGTTCATACTACAAGGAGCGACTACGGGAGAAGACAACCCCAGCCGTGGCCCATTCACCTGAGACCGTAAGTTCCAGAGACGTTTGACTTACAAGGGACAATTTCAGAAAAATTACGTCTAGACGTTGAGGACCTATTTAAACCTGAGAAATACTGATTGGATGCATCGAAGCATTGGCCTTGTAAAGCTTTCATTGGCTTTAGTTTTGCACTTCAGTTTTTATAGAAATAAAGGTTCACTCAGATGAAGATTCATTCTCGTTTATCGTATTTTAGATCAATTCCCCCCCTACCTACCGGAGATCTGTGGAGAGCCAACCCTTTGCCACATAAACCAGTAGCAATATTCTTTGCCAATATCGAAAAGATAAGTATTCGAAGAATTTTCAATTTTCGGGTCGTAAAGGATGTAAACAGGGGGACCTCGGTGGCAAACTTTCTTGAAGGTATGCAATTCTCCGAAACTGCTTCAGTTAATTTTCTTTTCTTTTTTAATTGAGCGAGGGGATGTAAATAGGGGGAAAAATTACTGAAAGATTCTTTATGGGGTTTACAAAATTAGTATGAGCTTCATGTGATGTTTTTATCAATTGGGAAATGTTTGAATTGTTAGGTGTGTGGCGAAGAACAAACGGGTCTTATATTCTCCGATCTTGCTATTAATTTCATATCTAGGTTTTATCGAGTTACAAAGAAGGAATATAACATTGATTTTAACTACCAATTAATTTTAACTTTTTTACCAACTCGAAACCTTCAAAGTGATTCACAATTACAGTTTCTTCGTCATCCACATCGCAACAACACTTTTTTGTAACCCAAGTGAAGCACAGATATTTCTGCTAGTTACAAGAGAAAAATTAATTAAAATGAAATAAAATAAAGTAGTTTTTCTTTCAAAGACAATACATTGTTTCTATAAAGAAAAAGAAAATTAAACTCCTGCCTCTCCTGAGAGTTTATTCAGTTTTTGTAAAAATTACACGTTTGGTTTCCAAGGGGAAGGAAAAGGATTACATGCAAAAAAATAAATTAGTTAATAAATAGCGATTAAAAGGTAATCTACACTACTATTATAAAGCAGAAGAGTTTGTGTGTTTGAACGCGCTAATCTCAGGAACTACCAGTCCGATTTGAAAAATTCTTTTTGCGTTAGATAGCCGGTTTATTGAGGAAGGTTATAGGCTATAGTTTTACTGCTCCGCTAAGACCAATAGGAGCGGAGCAGTAAACATAAACGTCAACCAATCTGGTAATCTGAGATTCAAAAAAGAGATTGAATAATTATTAATGGGGGGAAGGGAAGGAAACATGAGTCAAAAAACAATATAAAATAATTTACAATTATCTAATAACAAGAACATGGTATGATGTACAATAAAATAGTATTGAATATATATATATAATAAATTTAATGAAGCATTCAAAAATATTGAATAAAGGTTTAAATTCACAAATAATACATTGAAAAAAAAAACAGGTGGAAAATCATTATGGTTTATATAACATTGGTTATATTGAAAAGGATTAAAAATGGGATTAAAGAAACTATTTCAATAAAACAAAAACAAACTAAGTTAAAAAAAATTAGAATTTTGTAACTAATTTTTTTATATTGTTTTTTTTATTCATATTTCCTTCCCCTTTCCCCCATCAATAATGAATGTATTCAACCTTTTTTTTGAATCTCATATTTTTTTATAGTATCCGATCCGTCAGTATATCTGTAATTTGAAAATGGCAATTGGAACTATAATTGCCATTTTAATCTATACTAAGGTTATAAATCTATCGACGAGAACCGAATATTACCGAGAAAGTCCGAACTGTGAATGTCCTGGTCAGCGAGCAAGGTACCCATGCCATTCGGCTCAGTAATATGGACGGCTCCTTACGCAACAGTTGTGCTTCCGCGAACTAATTTTTGTCGATGTGTTTGGTTAATTTAATTGAATAATTTATGCGTTTCCTATATAATTGGTATTAACCGTAATAAGTAATAATATTTGACTAAATATACAGTATATAAATTTTATGTTTTATATAAATTTAATAAAATCAATTTGTAGGTATTTTTTTTAATTGATTGCAACGATCATGTTATTATTAGGTAACAATATATTGTAGATATAATTAATTAAATATATTACTTTATTATATCTATAAAATTATAATTAATTATTGTTGGTTATGAGAAACTTTTATTAATATAATTGCTAGTTGTAGCACTTTACTAATTATTAGTAATGAATTATGACTGATAACTAATTAATTAACCAATTGATTGTGGTTAATTAAGTTGAAAATATATTTTTTTTTCCAAAATAGTATTGAAAATAAAATATTAATATTTCAGTCAAATACAAAAAGTTCTCTTACTGGGGTAGCAGAGCGTTGCTAATTAATGTAGTAATTTAATGTAAAGAAGTTGTTAGATAATAACAGTTCTTTAGCACAAATGTTCATTTATACACAGGATACAGTTCCATAAGTCTTCACTACTAATGTTCTAATACTGTCGTATTAATCTTCTTATAAGCACCTAGCTTTTCACTTGTATGAATCTAATTATTAATTATAAAGCTTTATCACCTGTGTGTAATATATTAATAGCTTATCACCTGTGTGAATTCCACAATCTCGATATGGTTTTTCACCTGTATAAATAAATTAACTCTATTTGGTTTTTCACTTGTATGAATAGTACTGCAAGTTCATTGTAGCAGTTGGGGGATTTTAAAATCAGAATTCGCTCTCTGCATTTTCGGAGCATTCCTACGCAATTAAAATTTCTGATTTTAATTACAACACAGTATCATACGTACATAACACTGGTCATTCATTACAATTACAAAAAGTTTATATTCTTTGCAGAGAAAGTAATCACTTTCTCCGAAAATGGAAAGAGTGCATTCTGAATTTCAACTGTTACAATGACAATTAAGAAGTACAACAAATATCCGAATATGGCTTCAATAATCACACTATCTAACCCTTCCTCCTTATCTCCTTCCACACTATCATTTTTTTTCCGTTAGTTCACGACAGCTCGACTTCCGGTTTTGGATCCTCCCCGATGCTAGAATCAAGTGCTGAACAGGTTCCAGCTTCCCATGATGCACCTCGAACAGATGCCTCTTCCATTGGCTTCATTACCAAGACGCCATTGGTCTATTCCAGCGCCATCTCAATTTCTGTCATATTATTGACTACAGACTGCATTTAAGAACAACATTTTATTGTATCTATTCAGTTAAAAAAAAACCTTGTTGCAAAGGTAAAACCTGGTCCTGTAATTTTAAAGTTTTAAAATCATTTTTAACAATTTCCAATGTGTGTCGGTGTCCTTTCATTCAAAATTAAATTCTCTTTTTAACATTAAGATGTTCGATTAGATTAAAAAAACCTAATGCAATATGATCTTGTAGCCATTGGCAGTCCTATATTAGGAAAACAACATTATGTTCATTTGTTAAAGTTTATTAACACAAATTTAAGTTTATTAATAATGATGCAATTACAAATTATCACCTGCGTTCGAAAGAAATAATCTCATTTTACATTTAAAGTGTATCAAACATTTATTGTTGAAACGTTTTGATAAGGTTGAATTTAAAATAAATGTGAGATTAAATCTATTGATTGACTTACAGGGTGATTTCTTCATACCTCACTGAGTACGTTGGGTCGAGAACAACGTGGAATTAAGGCTTCAGATTTTTCTCTTGCGCGAAATTCCACCACAGATTTTTATTAGCACTATAAAGTCAGAAAATGCCTAAATTACGACATTTTTTAATAGTTTGTGGTTGTCGGAGGTATTTCTTTGAAAATTGATAATTAATGATAATTAAGAATTTTTATTGTTTTAGCTTCACTAAAAAATTGTTCATCTGAACTGACTGATTCGGAATAGCTGTAGTCGTTGTAAGATCATTTTAAATAATATTTTTTCACAAAACTTATAATGGCTTTACCAGTATATGAAATTTATTGACTCAGCGAAATCATTTACATCACCCAAAATATACAATCACAATTTTAAAGACTCCGCAAATGCCACTTCCTGTATGCATATTTTTTTAACATGTAAAAACTTTTTTTAAAATTTTTACATGTTAAACAAACATGGATTCAGGGACTGAGATTTGTGAAGTCTTTCTTCAGCCTGACAAGCCAAAATGTCTTCAGTTAAATACATAAATGGTCTTTCATCAACCAATCCTAATACAAATTCTTATTACAAAACTACATAACGTAGAAGGTGTTCTCTTGTTTCTGCAGCTGACGTGAGTTACCTATGATGTCATCAGAATTTGCCGTGAACCTTCATCAATTCTTTTTGCTCATTATTCCCTAGTAGGGCTTAGGGAATTGAAATTTTTTTGTGCATTTTAAAGAAATAGAAATAGAAATGGTGAAAGAATATAAGTGTTTAAAAGAATCTCCTAATTCAAAAGGTTACAAATGACACTGTTTGGTGAATGAGGATAAATCAAATATTGATTCTCATAAATAACTTGCCACAAGAAATTGGCAAAGATCGCTAATAGCCAACAATCAAAAGTCACGCGCCTTGCGGATTGCAGAAGTGGTCTCGTGCTGATTGTTGGAAGCGAGTGAGCAGTAGTTTCTCCCCAGACAGCGAAGAAGCAAGAAGTGTTTAGCTGTTAATAAGTGCGAACGTTTACGACCAAAATAAGAACTTCCCGTCAGTATGTAGTTATGGTTATTGCTAACTCTGCGAACAGTGAAGAAAGACTTTATCTGTTGAAGCTTAACTATAATATTTTCCTCACAATAAATTGGCTATAACGCCAGCCTGTTCCAATGCGCGACGATAAATTGGTAATGGACGCCACACCGTTCCAATGCGCGAGAGCATTATCAGAAAAGATGGTCGCCAAACGTTCGGAAACTGCCATGTGTTAGGCATATGAACTGAAGTACTGTTTAATTGCTATTTAATTAAACTAAACAAGAAAATCTTGGTTTTAAAAACAAAAGAACATTATATCAGCAAGATGGCTAATTATATGTTACAATTTAACGGTAATAACTACATTAGTTGGAAGCGGAATGTCCAAACGCTAATTTTGAAGGAAGGACTATCGCCGATTAGTGATATTAAATCCATAGAGGATAAGGGCCTAAAGTTAAAACTATTAAGTAAGTCCGAAAAAGCAGTCGGAACTATTCTTAGCAGAATAGAAGAAAGATTTACGTGTCTTCTAAAAGAAAGAAATGACCCTAGTCTATTATTGAGGGAAGTTGACACTCAGTTTAATGCAAAAGATTGCTTAAGGATATCTGATTTAGAACGCCAGATATACTTAGAAAGTATATGAGCTTGAAGAACTAGATGTGAGTTTTGACTATGGTGAATTGTGTTAGCTAATATTTTCAGGATTGCCAAGCGCGTATGATTCATGTGCGTAAAATTTACTTGAATTACAGGATAAAGCTGAATTCAATTCAGAGTATGTAATTGGCAGAATCGTCCAAGAATACAGACGGACGAATAAAACAATTTCAGGTACAGAAAATGAAGTAAACATGTGCAATAAAGCCGAAGTAACTGTAAATAAACCAGCTAGTAAAGAATACAAAAAGGAATTCCGCAAGTGTTTTAACTGTGGAAAAGTAGGGCATTTAGCTCGACAATGCAAATCCAAATCCGAGTCCAAGAAATCATCACCAAAAACAGATGATAAGAAAAAAGAATCATTTTCTGGGATCATGGCTTTGAGCAGTTGCATTATGTCACCATCAAAAGAGAAACCTATCAATAGCCTACGGTATCTTGACAGTGCTTCTACAAACAACATTTATAACCACAAAGCTTGGTTCAGTAGTTATAAAAGCTTCGGCGCTTCCCTAAAAGTATATGACTATTGAAGCGTTAGATGAAGGGACAGTTAACTTAGAAGTTATGCTACCGAAAGGCAAAACTCAGAAGATTACTTTGTCCAAAACGCACCATGTTCCGGACATGAGCATTAACCTGATTTCTGGTGGGCATGAGGCATTGATGGGCTGTTCTCAATTCATAAAAGGCAAGGATTATGTCGTCGAGGACAATAACAAAGGCACTATCATCTTAGGTAAAGAGAAAAATAATCTCTTTGAAGTAAAGTGCAAACTTTTCAACGTACAAGCGAAAACCTAATTTAATGACATCAAGCATTCCAAGTATAAGTTGTGGCATGCGAGGCTTGGACATATTTCAAAAGGAAAAATGAAAGTCACTCTAGACCAAAAATTGCTACGAGATATAGAGCAAGTAAAAATTCCAAAAGAAGACTCTGAAGTTCTTGCGAAGTTGCAAAAGTGGAAAGACAACAAATGTTCATAACACAAGGATGAAAGCCATTAGAGCAACAGAAATTTTCGAATATATCTATTCTGATGTAGGTGGTCCAATAAATATAGAAAATGACTGTCAGGTGAAATATATCCTGTGCATAATAGATGATTTCAGTAGGAGAAGCTTTATATATTTACTTAAAAGTAAGGATCAAGTGCCAGAATATATGAAACAATTCATAACTTACGTAGAGCGCCAAAGTAAGGCGAAAGTGGTAAACCTTCTGGTCAGTGGACCAGGGAAAGGAGTATGAGAATAAGGAACTCAACAATTTCCTAAAAGAAAGAGGAATTGTACATAAGATGACATCTGTATACTCTCCACAGCAAAATGACATTGCAGAGAGGTTTGATCGTAAGTTGATGGAAATGGCACGAACCATATTGATTGATTCTGACCTTCCGCCAAGATTGTGGACTTATGCAGTAGAATGTTCAAATTATGTTCTCAATCGAACACGTCATTTAAAGTTAAAGAATACTAAGCCAATGGAAAAATTGTTTAAGAACGGAGGAGCACCAAATGTATGACATATGAAAACATTCCAAAGTTTGTGCTACCTGAAGAAACCGAAAAACGCAATCAGCAGTAAAATCGACTCTCGAACAACCAAGGGTATTTTTCGGGGGTATTCTCTACAAACCATAGGTTACAAGATATGGAATCTTGATACCAGCAAAGTAGAAGAAACGAGGAACTTGTAGGTAAACGAGAATCGAAGAGCAAGCGATCTAATAAACAAGCAAAAGATTGATCATGAAGAAATGAAGAAAAGACTATCTTTTGATTCATTAAGTAAAACTCAAGAATCCTCTTCATCAGACAAGAAGACGAAAAGAATGAAAGCATCCTATCCACAAGAAGGTGCGAAACAGACCCTAGTGAAGATGAAGAAACAATTACTAATGAAAATAAAACTCATAATGCTGATGTTAGAACGACTAGTTCAAAAAATACTGATTCTAGCGAATATGACACCGAAGATCCTATGATCGACAAAGGATACACACAACTTAGAAGTAGAAAAGTTACTCGAACACAATGCGTGAAGGTACACAAAGATGTTGATATCCAAGAGCCAAAAGATTATGAGGAGGCATTAACCTGTCCAGAAAGGAAAAATTGGCAAGAAGCAATTCAAGCCGAATTAAAAAGCTTAAAAGAACATCACACGTGAGAAGAATCCGAGGTCCCGGATTACGTAACACCCATAAGCACTAAATGGATTTTCAAGTGCAAGAAGAAGTGTGATGACTCGATTGACAAATTCAAAACCCGTTTAGTAGTTAACGGATATATATGCAGCAGCAAGGTGTGAATTACGAGAAGACGTATGCACCGACGCCAAGTGCTGATATAATAAGACAAATGCTGACTTTGTCGTTAAAACGAAAGTACCAGATTCATCAATGTGATGTGCGGAGCGCCTATCTCAACGGAGACATAGATAGCGTTATACATCTGGAGATACTACAAGGTGTAAAAGTCAAAAACAATGATCTAAAGCTATTATGTTCTTTATAAGGCTTAAAGCAAGCCGGGAGGAATTGGTTTGAAACCATAAGAACTAAGCTAATAGAAAATGGATTTAAAACCTTGAAAAGTGATCCATGCGTATTCAGATACCCAAAGGATGGTGTCATGAACTATCTGATCATCTACGTGAATGACATGATCATCATTGGTAAACGAACTCATCATATTCAAGAAATTAAGTGATTCTGAATAAGATGTTCTCCATCAAGGATAAAGGTGAAATTCATGAATTTCTAGGTATGGGGATAAACTATCAACGAAGCAAAGGTTGAATGATTGTTGTAACGGTGTAAATTTTGAGGGTTTTATTGCGTAATTTTATTAAAATTTGGGTTTTTTGATATTTAATAGTCGTTTGAGAAGAATAGATTATTTGTGTATTTTGGCTAATACATTCACATTAGGGGGCAAAGGCTAATTAGGATTTCCCGGTCTCTGATCGGGTCAAAACCCTGATGGAACTGATATTTAACTCTTGCGGTGAATTTCGGTGAAGTCCGGAGGGCCTAATTGGTCAAATCCACTTTCCTCACCTCCACGCGGGGCCCCCTGGGATCTTTTAAGATGCGAAAGAGAGAGTGGTGTGCGGAAAGCAACGCATTTACTTTTCCCAAGAAAAACTGCAAACATGGCATGATGAATCTTTCCTCGGCAAAAAATTCCGGACGTAAACTATCCCTCTATTCGGATGTCCGGGAGGGGGATACTGAGGAAGGTTACATTATGAAGCAAATAAACC